>APFE030201148.1:344865-363838 GCA_000404065.3 Pinus taeda | reverse complement strand
GTGAAGTGGCATTCCCACTATGGCCACCACACCAGGGATATGATCCAAGAGGCACATCAAAAAAATAAAGAGTCCTTGAACAGGAGGTCTCATCACAAGCCGGCCTACCCACCTTTCACTCCTTCCTGGTGAATGGAATTATGGTTTAACTGGTTGCCAAGCCAGCATAATGACCTCCATTTTAACATTGCGCAGCACTTCCTAAGCATACAAAAAGGATCATGGTTCCATGGGTGAAACAAACAACTCTGTCAAGGTTATGGACACCTGGGGGCTCTGTTGATGGTATTGAAGTCACATTCCTTATACACCAATAGCAATCATCAACACCCTTCTTGGTCTTATACCTTTGTAATGGTTCAAATGATGTTATGTATATCACTTCCCCGAACCTTTAAAACACATAAACATCTATTACAACCAATCATGATGGAAAAATTGATAATGATCGCATCAGAATTTTTGTGCACGTCAGCTATCCTATCCTCCCAACCTCGCATCATATCACAACATTCTCTTATTTGTTAAGCGATCCTATTATACACCTCGATTTCGGCAACCTGCTCCTTTTTTAAACATGGAATTTCAATATACGTTGTTCCTTTATGACTCTGTACCATGGCAGTTCGGCACACCACTCCCTCATTTGACGGTCGAGGGTGGCCTATCACATTGCAAGGGGGAGGCAGGTGACCTCATAATTTGTTGGTATACGTATCAGACTATTGTTTGAAAAACTTTCACTTGGGAATAGCAAGGCTTAACAGTATATCATTTTTCAATTTGCATGACCTTCTATTCCTAAGTACTTCCTTATTATGCTCTGCAGCAATTAGTAAGTGACTCAAGATTTGAACGAGCCTTGGTGTTTCGTTATTTTCTCTGTGTTTCTAACAATTTGAACAACTTGCTATTCCATTGTTGTCTTTGTGTTTTTACGTCGTGCTAAAACATGGGAGGAACATCAATTCGGAGAGAACCATAGGTATTGAGAGTTTCTGATGCTGCATGAGAAATCCTGACAAGGGCAGGATGGCTAGTTTATCTCAATTGTTTACAGGAATCCAACGAGATCATAGAAATAGAATTCTTGCAGAACTTGCAAGAACATCACTCCATGGTAAGAGGGAGACACATAGCAGTCACCGATGACATAATTGTAAAGGTCTCGGGATTGCCAGCCACTGGACTTGTGTGGACTCTAAAGAACGAGAGACTGTGAAAAATCATAAAAATCTTCCAAGATGAAGGCCAGAACCTGACAATAAGAGGAAAGGGAGTCCTACTAGCAGCATTAGGAGAGCTATGGGCAGAATTGGTGAAGATCATCCAGAGCTACATCACTTGTGAATGCCAAAAAGATGTGGTAAGACCACAACACCTTAAACTTTTAGCCGTATTAAAACAGAAATGCTCTGTGAACTTACCTATATTTTTAAATTCATTACTTCATGATGTTTCTCGAAGCGTGAAAAAATCACAACACATAGAATCGGTAGTAAGTCACCATGGGCTGATACAACTAATAGTTAGCTACAGTCTTGCTCAGCAACAGAGCAGTTGGAAGAATTAATTTCCACGATAGACGGGGGACTAACTCTGCCAGCCCCAAAATGAAAACATGCTACCGGTACATCGAGTAGACCATTGAAACAGAGGAAATTAGTTAAATTGGCATGGATCAAAGAGAGGTTGGAAAATTGCCAAGGAAATACTAGCCAACCAGTGGAGATAGATGATTCAGGGGACAAGCAACCCCCGCAATTGGAAGGAGAAGAGAATGAGAAAGAAATGGATGAAAATGAGGAAGGAGAAATAGAGGAAGAGACTGAGTAGTCTGGGCAGGTGGAGGAAGAGACAGAGAAATGTGAGGAGATCCCATTGAAAAATCCATTGCAAGAGGACGAATTGGCCCAAATTCTGGCCAATATGGGCAAATATGCCCAACCTCTCAGCCCGCTAGGCCTGCATATTGAAGAAGAACCAAAGGATCATTTTACTTAGGACAAAAATGCATCTGAAGAATTGTGCAATGAGGAAGAAGAGGAAGAGAATCAGTCCATTCATGATGAAATTATAACTAGATAGAAAAGTGATGAAGATTCAGAAGAGGAACAATCTGTTCCCAACCAGACTACATTGGAAGAATTTCATGTAGAAGAAGGGGTGGAAAAAGAAGTCACCCAGGAAACAACAGAACCAGCTAGGGTTTTTACTCCCGAGCAACCCAATCAGAACAACAAAGGAGTACCCCAAGAAGAAAACCAAGTAATTGGCCAAGATGACAGTCAAGGCCCGAGTAAAAGGACAGATGTTCCTTCTGAGAAAATAGAAGAAATTAAATGATTATGAAAAGAACAGAAAAGACTGCTGAATGTGATAGCACAAATTCAACAACAAATCAAGGTTTTGAAAATGAGAAAGAGAGCAAAAAGAACTTTGGGGGTAAGACATGCAACCACTCCGGCGAGACCCCTTAACAAAAAGGTAAGGAGGACTCAAGTCCAGACTACCGTTCAAAACCAAAAGGAATAGCATTCAGCTGTTGCCCATGTTAAAGTGCAAATAGATGATATATCAGCCTGCGACAAAGAAGTTTAGATAGAGGCACAACCCTCTAAACAAATGAGAACCATAAACACAAGACAATGCAATAAGAAGATTCAAGTAAATCTTCCGCTTACAACTACCATGTGGGACAATGATCCGAGGACAGTAACCCTAAAAGAGGGTTTGATGCAAGCTCAACAAGTAGTAGAAAAACTCAGAGAACAAACGGTTTCTCGAGGAAAGTATGAAGAATTACAACAATAGCTAAGGAATGTCAATTTCTCCGAAAGCCACGCTTTTGAAGGATGGCAAAAGGAAGAAGAAAAAGTCGCAAAGATAACTCATAGGTTAGATGTAGTTATCAAGCAGATGGATACCTTATGCCCTTTGTACACTGATGTCCTAGCATGTAGAGCCCCTGCTAAGAATTATGCCTTGTTTTTAATGGAACGATATTTGCAATTGAGAATTAAGGCTATGAAAGTAGGAGGCCCTATACAAATTAATACTATTGATGATTTTATAAATTGTTGTAAGCACTATGGAGTAAAGGTTCAAAGATTATTGTGTGAATTCTATCTGCATAACCTTGTGTTAGATCAAGAGATAGAGCAAAACCCTGGCCCTTTCGTTGGGGATATCCAACTGCGGGCATTTATTTCATTTGGAGTTAATCAAATCAAATGGCTTAAAGCCTATAATGCCTTCCAAAGACAAGAAAATGGATTAGATTTGTGGGTAAGAGTTGAGCCCAGAAATCCAGTGCAGTTATGTAGGGAACATAGGAACCTCATGAGGACTCCAGGCATGATTGAAGCATTAGGACCCATTCATACAACAATCAATCAGCAAGGGATAGAATACTTTTTTACCATCAAAGACCTTGCCATTGATGCTGCTAAATTTCGATATCAGATTTCTAATCTGAATATCCAACTCAGGGAACCATTTAATTATGAGAACTTTAAGTTAGTCATTGATCGCTTGAGCCTCTATGGTGAACTTATCTTGAGGGCAGGGCCATCTTGGTTAGGATATAGGTTCCGGAGTCTGATTATTTGGCACCCTGCACCTGGATACCAAGCCCTGTATGAGATGCTTGAGGGTCAGACAGGCCATCTTTTTGAACACTTAGTTAGGCATCATGGTTGTAGACCACCACATGAGATCCTGTCTCCAGCCTACTCTCTCACCCCTTTACATGTCAACTACAATGTTTTCATGAGGGCATGAAAAAGGGTAAGTAGGCGGGTGTGTGGAGTACTGAAGAAGGTATGTTTTTATTGATTATTTTGTCATATTTTCTTTAAAACTTATAACCTCTTTGCATCATGAACTAGGTAGATAATAATAAATCATGACAAATTCTATGGGATTTATATGCAACACAAAATTACTAATAATTGCCATTTTCTTATGCGGGAAAAGGAAAAAATGAAATATTGTCATCCCAAAGAAAAAGACAGGGCAAAGTTAACTATTGTCCCTTTGGCAGGGAACCACATGCAAACAAGGCGATCCAAATTGAAGCGTATCAGCCAAGGAAGGGAAAAGGAGATATCGACTCGGCACAAGAAAACAAATGGATAACTGGGAATTAATAGTTTGGTGAATCCCTCGG
Source organism: Pinus taeda (assembly GCA_000404065.3). NCBI lineage: Eukaryota > Viridiplantae > Streptophyta > Pinopsida > Pinales > Pinaceae > Pinus > Pinus taeda. The sequence continues at coordinate 359,667 of APFE030201148.1, read as the reverse complement.
GATCATTTAATCCTGAGGGATCACTATCTTAACTATTTTTGCATCATTGATATCTCCACTCGACTATTATAAGAAGGGGCGGCACTGCTAGCCCGGGGGAGGACCTGTTGTTATTTTTATGTAATTTCTCTTTGTATTTGAAACTTTGATCATCGACTCTCATTGAGAAGTGATCCACTGTAATTCTGCTTTAATGTTTTAATATAAATATGGTTTTCGTTCCATCTTTGATCCTAGAGTAACCTTAAGCGGTGTGTCCCTAGAGGCTAAGGGCCCAGCCCTGGTGGAACACTTGCTCCTATACCATTATATTTAATTCGTGCGTGGTTTTCATTATCATCTTTATTTGGTAATCTGATGTGTTTTTTTATTTTACATCATGGTTCTATTATATTTTATTTATGTTCAACTGAGTTCTCTATGATAGGAATGTTGTATTGTTCATTCTGACTTTGTAACGCATTGTTGTTCCTTTAATCATTGATATAACATTACTGTTCCCTATCGAATGCTATTGTTGTTCAATTACAAAGTAACCGTGTTGTAACATCCATGAGTTGGTATTACTGTATTCATCTATGGTTTACACTGAATCATGATTGTTGTTCAACTGGTGTTGTTGTTCCATTACGAATTACAATCGTTCTTCTTTATAACTGAGATTGATACTTGTGGTATCAAAGTTAGATTGTTGTTTCTCTTAATGCTAAGGCGTGACATGTGTGTTATTTATTTTGGTTCATTGTACATTTATATTTGACCCTAAGTGTTGTTCTATATTTCATTGCTAATTAGTTGTTCTATTTCCGTTTGTTGTCTGATTTATCTTTAGAGTAAAGGTTGTTATCTGATTCCTGTAGGATACAATTGCTGCATTTATTTCCTTAGACTAAGGTTTTGCTGTTCAATCTTATTTATAGGAACTAGTTGTTATTCCATTTCCTATTATTTGTATTATCATTGCTTTGGTGTGCGGAATGATCTGAGACTGTAGTGAGCATTGACATTTGTTGTCTAGTTCCCAGGTTGATGATCTTTTCCTTGACTATCTTTAGTTACATCAGTTTACAGAGGGATGAGTTAATGTTACTGTACCCTTGACTGATAATTTGCTATAGTTTTCTGAATGCATGATTTAAGTCTTAAGGTGCTTTGTTGTAAGAAGGTCTCGTCTTAAGCATCCATTTACTCTTGTATTTTGAGCACTATACTACTAGCATTACTCTAAAAAATGACCGCCTCAAACTGAGTACACTCTTTGAGATAATAAATTGTTCCCAGATTGATAAGTTAATGTAGGGTAAATAGAGGTGAAAAAGACCCTTTTTACTGCTCGACACTAACCATAACCATCATTTATTGTTTTACTTTAATCATAGTTATGCTATCTTTGTATTACTACATTCTATCCCCCTATGTTTTATATATACCTCAAGGATATCATTTTTTTAATCACCTTATGTTGTTCATTTGATATATTATAAAGGGATATCCCTTCTTTAATATGATTCTTATCCATTCACCCTTTCACTTGATTTGAGCATGTCATTATTTCATTATGTATTTTTTTTTTTTTGGGTTATTTGGTCCATAATATCACATAAACCAATTGTCCAATATATTATACTACACTCCCCAAGGAGTCTCAACTATGTCTTATCCTTGATGTTGTTGATCATCAAGAAAAACCAATTAATGGTCATTTTATTGATCAACCTTGACCTAAACAATTACCTTACATTGGACAAGCTCGTAAATAATGTAAAATAGTTAAATGAATTGTAGTATATGGATATCTTAAACTATATGATATATTTCCATGAATCACATATATTCATTCACAGGCATGTTGAGGGACTTTGAATATGTGATATTTATAGGAGGGTGACATTCATGTTTCCCTTAACTCTACATCGTTGGTTGAGGAAGCAAGCATTGTTTTATTTTTAAATGTTGAGTGGACAACTAGTATTAATCTTAAGCCAACATCACTCTTTCTTTTTTTATTATGATTATTTTTAGCCCCCATAAAATAATTTTATTTTTTAATGCATTTCAAATTCTCCCCAGACCAATCAATTAAGGGGAATATGTGGTACCCTATCTATCCTAAGTAAGAAATTCCTCCTATTGTCACCCACAACCCCCGACCATATTGATTGAGAGGAAAAAATATAAGAATCTTAAATGAGATAACTATCCTTATCTCATAACTAAGGAAGGAAAATATGTCCTAAAAGAAAGCAAAGGACCTTACATTGATGTATGCTTAATGTTTGGACCACCTTAAAAAGTAAATGACCTTGGGATTATCTGAACTCCCATGAGTGATTCTCTGAATGAAACACCATTAGGGTTGGTGCCAATATGGTTTTACCTTTCTCCATCTATCTTGAAAGGTGATTTTAAGATCATCTTTCATTTCCTTCGAAATGATTTTGATGAAGTGAAAAAATGACAAATAGTGATAAGTATTTTAGGACCTCTTAACAATTTGAAAACAAATATAATTTTCCTATACTCATTTTTTCATAGAGGAAGAATAACTTAGTTTTGAAAATGGTTCACCAAAGTATGAAAAAAATAGAAAAATGTAAAAAGGGAAAAACAAAAAGAAGGGGTCTATGGTATTGATAGAAATTTTAAGAATTTATTCATTGAGAGAAGTAATGTGCACTTTACAACCCAATATTAAGGAAATTGTAACACCCATTCCCATATCATTCATGAAAAGAAGAAAAAACATTTACTAAAAATTATATACCAAACATTACTATATGTCTATTATCATATGGCTAGCAAGCCAAGGACAAAGAGATAAAGGCCATCTTGATTTTAAGAGATGTCATTCAATTGTCAACCACATTGTTACATTTTGGATCATTATGGAGGAGCATTGCAATAAAAAAACTAATTATTTATGTTGTTTCATTGAATTTAGAAAGGTTGTTGGCTTAAGGGGGCATCACCTAGGCTCAAAGTTGTTCATGCCAACTAACAAAACCCTAACTGCTAGCCCTTTCAGCAACAATCTGCATAGTGCAGGCTATAGTCTCACCCAAAGCAGTATTGGGGGATGCTAGAACCGGGTTTCTGCATCCACGGACATGTGATAAGTGGTTTTTAAGCTTTGGCAGTTCAGATATTCCTTTGCGCAGATCGGTATCCTTCCAGGGCTCGCTACTATAACTAGGGTAAAATGGCTTCTAAACCTTCGTGAAGGTCTACGATCAATCTTTGCAACCTTAAACAGACAGTTTATCCGCTTTCATGTATCAATGCATAAACCCAAATCTAACTTCGCACAGATCTATCCAATTCATTAGAAACATAGTAGAAATAACTCTTATCTTCACAGAACTAGATAGCTACTTTAATCGTGCATAAATAAGACAGATTCAGTGGTTTCACGTAACATTCATTCATTATTTTAGATAAAACATATTATAGGTGACAATTAATAACATAATTATAATTCAACAGAAATACTTAGATTTCTCAATAATTCTTCAAAATTAGTCTTTATTGATCTTCAATGTTTAGATTGCAGACTCTTCACCTTGCGCACTTATCTGCAAGGGTCCATGCACTTATCTGTTGACTTACCAAGGCCTCCTACACACTTAGCTGCAAGAGCCTTCCCCTTCTCACCTAAGTATAGGAAGTAGAGCCTTCCTGCCTTAGCACTCACCCAAAACTATTTCTATTTTGCCTTAACTTAGTTCTAAGTTATCTCTAAGAATCGCTATGACTCAACTATTTATAGCTTTCTTCCATACAATACCATGGTCCGAAAACCATGGGTGACTCTCAAAACCGACTTATCTACTTATCCTAACAAGGGGCTAAGACCCCTTTAACTCCTATCTATCTGTGTGCTCTGCATCCACGTTTCATGGAGACTTTACATATTTTACAATAACTTATACAAAATTTTGGTTAACTAACCCCAAAATTGACCCTAAGGACCCTATCCCAACAAGCCGCCAACAAAAATATCGTGACTCACCCTCAAGTCAGACAATTGGCGCCTCGATCTTGTTGTGCAGACCACCTAGCTCAACCTGCAACATTACAACTCCACCAATGCTCTGCGCTGTTGCCTGTTGCACCTCTTCAACCAATTTCTCTGTTGTTAACCCCTACACTACTAGGCACATTGTCCTCTAAGTCTTCTAGAGTACCTTGAGCTTTTCTTGAAGTGACAGAGTAAGCTGACAAGCTTCCTCTAGCCATGGTTGTAATCTGGCCTTTAGTAGGGCCTCTTTCCCCTGTAATTCTTCCACTTGTGCTTGTAGCTACTTCCCCTCTTGTAACTTTGCTAGGCATTATGCTGGCACCAAAGCACGTGGAGTCACTCGAACCTCATCATAATGTCGTTGTGTCTCTTGAACATCGGTGTTCAGCTTTTATAGGTTTAGGTCCTCCTGTAGATTTTTCCATAATTCCATAGTTGCGTCGAACATCGATGAGAAGTCAATTACTGTGGTATAAAATGTGTCCATACCATCCTTGATTGATGTTCATCATTGCTCCCTAACCTCTGACAGAGTCATTGGCTGCAACTTCAATTGTAGCTCTACTATCTTCATCTGGAAGTCGAAGGTAACCCTGCCAACTTCCTATTTTGAGGCACGTACTGCAACAACCAATTTCCTTACTTTATCTAAGGATTCTACATCCTTTGGTATGTTCAATTCAAGTACTAGCTTACAAGCCTATTTGATCATGGTCTCCAGCCTCTGACGTCATGTCTGCAGCTCCTCATTTTCCTTTAGTGCTTGTGTTTTCTCTATGAACATTTGTTCATTGTTAATCTTAAGCTCACTTATGATGGTGACGATGCGCTACTTTTTGATCCTAAATTCCTCTGAAACCCCCTGATGCAGGGCATGGAGGGACTGGAGTGACAACGTAGCCAAATTCAGCCCCATGTCCTTCACTGTGTTGATCATAGTGTGATCTTCATCTGACTCTATGCGAATGGACTCTTCTATCAATGGTATAACTCTGAGGTTTACGGTCTGTTCCAGCTTTGTCATTATTCCACTTCCCTGTGTTAGGCTTGCTTGCACCCTGCTCGCTTTCCTGATGACTACTCGAATCATGTTAACCTAGATCTACAACTCATGAATATCCTTTTGGATGCTCCCCAACGTATGCATAAACTATTGCTCGAACTATTGCAACACATCAGTCATTTTGTCTCTCATCTTGTCCCCGATCTCATCAAGATCGCATTTTGTCAACACCATTGGGTCGATGTGTGTCTTCTTATTAGACTTGTGCTTTTTACGCTCTCCACCAGTTTTCTCCTACCGATGCCTCTTCAAGGTGAAAGGAGTGCTCTACTCCTCACCACCACCTCTTGCCTTCTCTGACAGCTCTTTCTTGTCAGTGTGCTGCAAAGCTGATTTGTCGCCTTCTTTTGTATCTTGTTGTTTCTTCTTAACCTTCTCTTTGGCTGTGCACTCTTTCTCTGAGCATTCTTTCTCCACATTTTCCTTAGAAGTAGCTTGCTTCTTCTTCTGTTGATTGGAATAACCTTCCAGAGTTGTTCCCGCTGTTAAGAATTGAATAATATCGACAAAATGATTGTCTGCGAAGCGCACTGCAAAGAGCTATGTGTCGAATGGTCCTTCCTCCAAACTACCTGGTTCTTCACCAGTTTCAATTCTTGATATATGGTTCGAACCTACATTTAGAGTTCTAGGCTTCACAATCACCTCAAAGTCATACTCCTGGAATAATAGCAACCATCAGCAAATATTCCCCCCCAACATAGACTTATTAACCAGGTATTTTAGCACATAGTGATCTGTATACATTTTAAAATTTCCACCTAACAAATAATGTCTAAAATTCTGCAATGCGTAGACCATTTCCAACCCTTCGTGCTCTGTGGTGGAGTAATTCTTCTCAGCTTTGGATAACTTTATGCTCGCGAAATCTATTATATGATCGATCTCTCCCTCACCTGTTTGTGTTAATACTACTCTTAGCACAATATATGAAGCATCAACATGCACATGAAACTCCTTTTTCCAATCAAGAAACACAAAAATAGGTGTTGTCACCATTCTCTCCTTCAAGAAATCTAGGTTGCATTGAAAGTCTTCATCCCAGCAAAACATCGCATCCTTCTTTAACAATTTTTCCATCAATGTGGTTATCTGGGCATACGCCTTGATAAACTTCCTGTATTACACATTGTGTCCCAACGTCACGCATAGTTGTTTCACATTCCTAGGAGGTTCCAAATTCACAATTGTGACGATCTTCACAGGGTCCACCATCCATCCTTGCTTATAGAAAACATGGTCAAGAAAAATTTCAAAAGGCACACAACATATACATTTCTTTAAGTTCAACATGGTTTGATACCTTCGACATGTATCCAGGTTGGGACGCAAACTCACAACATGTCACTTGACCAACCTAAACACAGTCTAGTCATCAAAACATACTTTCAGGAACTTATGAATAAATTATTTGAATGTTGTGATATCTTTATTTGATCACAACCCAAAAATCCATCAGTCAACGAATACACCTCATGTCCACCAATAAACAGTGTCAAAAGTGGATCATGCACACAAGCATCGTTAAACTTCTGCATATCTACACATATACGAATATCTCCCTTCTATTTCTTTTCTTGGACCACCATTGGGCTTACCCAATATGATTCTTGTACAAGCTCAATGATACCAACTTCCATCATCTTATCCAGTTCTAGATGCACCTTCTCCTTATAGTTTCGATTCAATCGATATGGCTACTGCTTAATAGGCTTTCCATCAAGTTTCAATGTAATCTTCATAACTCCAAAATCTCCAACAATTCCTTTCAAATCTGAAAAATTCATGGGGAATAAGTCCTCGTACTTACGCAACAACTCGACTACCTTATGAACCATATCTTCATCCGAATAATCTCTTATCTTCATGAACTTAGGTTCATCCTTAGATCCAATTTTTACCTGTCGAGTTTTCATAGGCTCTAATATATCCAGGTTTGCCACCTTCAGTCCTTCGACCTTACGTCGTCCTTCAGTTTCTCGAATGGTAATATTCTGTGGATCATCCTCTTCTTCAGCAGTCACATTATAATATTCCAGCACGTGGCATAGTTGCGTACTCCAATCCGACTAAGTCCACTCTATTGGTCCTTTGGCATTCTAAATATAGCTTCTTTTATTTCTTGGTGTGCTTCATCAATACTATCAAACCCATCATGAAAGTTGAAGGTTAATATAAAACTCTCCCTTAAAATGTCCCATTCTGCAGTCCCATGGTGAAACTCTGTCTTCAAATACCAGTTCATTGGGATCATATCTAGCATATGACAGAATATGTTCACCCATTGTAGTTGTGGTTATGTTCTACAGGCCTTAGTCCATCATTCTAAATTATCACGTGGATCATCGTTCACACTGTATTTTCTGTCATTCTAGTATTAGCATAGCCAAATATTAACTTCATCATTCTTTTGTATTCTCTCCATCCTGCAAAGCTTTCTTTGTGCGTACGCCACCAATGGGCAGGCGTAGCGCATAGCACCAACTCTAGTGCCTGGAAGCGATGCTCTTCTAGTACTTCTCTTTCAAATTGATCCAAAAAATGTTCCACATGAGTCAAACCATCATAATGCAAAATATTTCTTACCTCAGTCGAGACACACCTCAGCGACTTGGTCATCATATTGCATCGGAGCATAGATACTTCATGCATCCAAGTCTACTAATGTTCAAGCTCTTTGTCTGAAATTGAGGCGTAGGAGCTATCCTTTTCCCACAAAATTCATCCATCAGTTGTAGGACTGACCCAATCCTCATCTCGCAATGTTAAATTGTATATCTGGTCTAATTCATCGTCACTTTCTACATAGTCGCACACTGGTTCAATATAATGCGTTCCCTTTGCAAGGTCTAATGGCACTATAACCCTGGGTGACTTCTTCTCAAATGACATCTTATACTTCTTCAAATTGATTACCCCTTTCATATTAATAGCCCAATCGATTCCTAACAGTCCACGGTATGGGTTACTATTATCCACTATCTCAGTGACTTCAAAGTCAGCCAGTGCACTCGCCCCCTCAATATCCACCGTTACACCATATAAACACTCCATAGGAATAATATGTTGTTGATTTTCTATGTGCAACTGAATAGGAGACCACTGCAGTGTAGGTCTCTCCATCCTTTCCCATGTCTTCTTGGGAAAGACATTCGAATCAGACCCCAAATCCAAGATGACCTAGTCCATTTCATATTCACCTATCTGCGAGGTTAGCCTCATCTCGCACCCTGTTGTGCCTTACGTTTACTAATATTTCTGACTGTGTGCTGCTCTGTAGGAGTCTTTTCCTTATTGGCAAATTTGTCTATTAAGTGTTGCAATCCTTTGACTGCTTTTTGATCCCACACAATATTCATACAAGTCTTCACAAAGGTAGCAGGAATTGAAGGATCTACTTCTTGCGACACATTAGTCTCTACAATTTTTTCCTGACTTCATGAGGTGGAGGCCTCAGCAAAGTTCTTCTTTGCTTCCAAGAAAGTTTCTTTAGTGTGATTCATATCAAAGTCGACTTCCTTCTCAGTAGCCTTGTGTACCCATTTGTCTTCCTCAGGTTGCTTACCTATATCTGTGCCAGTTGTCATACCACTTCTCAACACAATATTTATGTTCTAATCTTCTTCGTGGGGCTCCTTCCTCATCATCTGAATGTTATGCATAGGTTGCTATAGTTGTGCCTTCTTCTCTTACATCCTTTCCATAAGGATTGGACACTGCTCTATGACATGGTTAGACTGTCGACAATAATGGCATAAGGGATGCATGGGATTTGGACAATCTCGTGCAAAGTGTCATGCATCACTGTATTTATAGCATATTACCTGCCCACGCCATTGCCCTGGTCCAATGCCTCTCCCTTAGCCTTGATCTTGGAATCCTCCACACACTGCTCCCATGCCTTGATCCCGAGGTCGGTTTTCTTCTTGCATTCTATAGGTAGGGGTCCTATCCATCATCAGTTCATAACTTCTACAATGGTGTTCATTGTGTCCCACAGACTTACAAAAATTGCAAAATAGCTGCTCAGGGGTCTATACAAACTTCTGCAATAGGTGGTAGCTATCAGTAGCATGTTGTCCTGTAACGTGACAAATAGTGCACAATAGCGCAACCCCTACGCTCGTCCCCACATTTTTTTCAAGTTTCAAGAGCAATGACCCTCCCCATATAATATAATTCCTAAAGACAAAGAAATGATCCCTATCATGTCCATGGCTCTTACATTTTAGACGCCAGATCTCAGCGCGCACCTTCGGCTGAGCTTCCCTTCCTTTCTTCAAGCTCTACAACTCCAAGTGCATGCTTTCTAGCTGCAAATGGATTTGTTTCACTCCAAGGTTTGTATCCTGAACAGGTGATGCATCCAGCCTCATTACGATCTCCAAGGCTTCTCCTTGTGTTTCTATTTCTTTGTTGAGATAGAGGTATTCTTAAATGTGGCAAGAGCGATGTTATAAACCAATCACGATGCTGAGTAAATGAGAATTTCATATTGGACTCCCTGATTAAGAATTTCAATCTCTGACCAAAGTCCCATAGTTTCTCATCGACCTTCTGTCATATTTCCTTAACTTCAATTACCAACTATGCCTCTGACTAGGCTTAATGAACTCCTTGTTCAAAGCTAGCTAGGTATCTACCAATGACGCAGTGAGGTGATCAATGAAATACTTGATATACCATGTTAATGCATGGTCATGTAAGGCTGTAACCAACTGCACTTTCTTAATATTATCATTCGTAATCTGTTATGGTGTCTAAAGAGCATCTATCACAAAAAAAATTGATCCGGATCTTCCGTCCCCATTCCTTTAAATATCAGCATCTTCATCGCATTCACCGTGTTGAATGGTGGAAATGGAGGTGGATGGGGTGAAGGCATAGGTGTAGGTGTATGAGGTGGAGGTGGAGGTGGAGGTGGATTGGATGGATGAGGTATCCTTGGAATACCCTGCATTATTAACTGAATTTCACTTCGCGGTGTAGTCAGCATTGCCCCCTCATCATCGCTTGAAGGGGGTTCAATGAGCGGACTATATTCTAGGTTGGATCCTTCGTTCCTTCTAAAGAGCCTCTCGCTCATGGTCCTTTAAAGATCCTTTGCTCTGCTTCACTATAGTTGATATTCCTATCAATCGTGAAATAAGTCACAAAACTGCACAACATGCGATCAATCGAGTGATCCATAGCCCACATGATATTGATTTCTGATGCTTCTAGATGTCACACCAATTCAGGAGTCCACACTATAGGGCCTTCAAGCCTCCATGTCCCTTTACTATCGGCTAATTTAGACTACCACTCATATAGTTCTTCAAGGAAGAAACATAATAACTCGTCGGTCTTGTCTGTATACAAAAATATCTGCAACCATTTCTCCTTCGATAATTTAGTGTTCCTATTCTCTTGAGCCCTGAATGCATGCGATTTTCGATCAATCCACTTATCAAGCTCTTTCTTCGTAGGAAACCATTTATCACACATCTCTTAGATAGGTCTCAATCCCAGAAATAGAACCATTTGTTGGCTAAAGGGGGCATGACCCAGGTTCAGAGTTATTCACGCCAACCAACAAAACCCTAACTACTAACACTTTCATCAACAATCTATGTAACGAAGTCTGCAGTCTCACCCGAAGCAGTATTGGAGGATTCTAGAACCAAGTTTCTGCATCGAGGGACATGTGATAAGTGGTTTTTAAGTTCGGATAGTTTAGATCTACCTTCGCGTAAATCGGTATCCTTTTAGGGCTTGGTATTGTAACTAGGGTAAAATGGCTTCTAGAGCTTCGTGAAGGTCTACAATTAGTCTTTGCAAACCTTAAACAGATATTTTATCCAATTTGATGTATCAATGCATAAACCTAGATCTGACTTCGTGTAAATCTATCCAATTCATTAGAAACATAGAAAAAATAACTCTTATCTTCACAAAACTAGATAACTACTTAAATCATGCATAAATAAGACATATTTAGTGGTTTTGTGCAACATTCATTCGTTATTCCATAGAAAACATATTATAGGTGACAATTCCTAACATATCCAAAATTCAACAGAAATACTCAGATTTCTCAACAATTCTTCAAAATCGGTCTTTATTGATCTTCAATGTTTAGATTATAGACTCTTCAACCTGCGCACTCAGCTGCGGGAGCCTTCCACTTCTCTCCTAAGTACAGGAAGCAGATACTTGCTACCTTATCACTTTCCCAAAATAATCTCTATTTTTCCTTAACTTACTTTGTTCAAAGTTATCTCTAAGACTCACTATGAATCAACTATTCGTAGCTTTCTTCCATATAATACTACAGTCCGTGGACCATGGGTGAGTCTCAAAACCGACTTATCTACTTACCCAAACAAGAGGGTAAGACCCCTTTGACTCCTATCTATTTGCGCGCTATGCATCCACATTTCACAGATACTTTACATCTTTTCCAAAAACTTATACAAAAATTGGGTTAACTAACCCCAAAACTGATCGTGGGGACCCTATCCCAACAAAGGCTTTCAGCACTACACGAAAGAGAATCCTTTGGGATATGATGGAAGTGATTAAAGTACCTCTTGAGTTGAGTGTTGTTGTAGCAAGATTCTACAAGAACATTATCACAAAATTTAGAAACACTAAAGGCTGGTTAGAAGAAATTAATTCCCATATTTTAGTGAAGCAAGGTTATCGCTTGTTTCCCATCCTTTAAATTTGCATGTACATTGACAAGCTAGAAGATTGATTTCTAGATTTCTAGAATTAGTTTGCATTGGCCCAAATCTTGTTGGTATATCATCATTCTTATTCTTTATTCTAAGTTCTTATCGCGAGGAGTCCCTATGATATTTTTAAGATCCTATGAATCATTAAGGATTTGTAATCCAATATGGGTATTGACTATTAATGCTGAAAAAATAAAAGTCATGATAGTTAAATAAAAAAAATATCACCTATCAAACTTTTATGTATGACAACAACCACTTGGAGTAAGTTCCTTCGTACAAATATCTTAGAATCATTGTTCATTACAAGCTCAACTAGAATTACAAAATTGAGAAAAGATTAAATGAAGGGTGGAAAGATTATTATGGGCTTGAAAACAATTGTTAATCAACTACTTTGGATTTGGGATAATAAAAGAGCTCCTCTTTGTCAATATTTTTACTCATATTATTTTATATGCATGTGAATTTTCAAGATTGAGTGTCTCTAGAGACTCATCATGAAATATAGATAATATCCAAAAGAACTATATCGCCAATCATCTCAAAATTAAAGGAAATACACCATATCTTATATTTCTCAAAGAAGGAATCCTTCCCCCCACTAACACCATAACGATGACGAGGTACCTAACATGTAAGAATAGGTTAACCAACATGGAAGATAAGAGGGTTACTAAAATTTCTTTAAATTCCAACTAAAACCACCTTTAGCCAAAGCATGGATGGTATAAAGATGCTTTATATTGGCTAAAACAATGGGGAAAAAGGTTGTGGTCATTTTGCAAAATGAAGATAATATTAAAAGTTTATTAAATAAAACTTCAAGAAAATATGGTGTGATAAAGTGTTAGAGGGAAAAATCAAATAAAGATATTATAAGGAGGTGATAAAACGTGGATAAAACCTACTCTAGAAGATAAAAAAATATATCTCTATTATGATGAGTGTAAAGGAGAAAATAATTTCTAAATTAACAACCAATTCTCATGAGCTCCACAGTGGAATTGGATATTTGTTGATTTCCAAAATGCTTTGGGATGAAAGAGTCAACCACCTTTGTGTCACTAAGAGGGATGAATATGAAAAGAACTTTCTCTTATAATATCCTACATCTTATAAAATTACAAATCTTTGTCACACGAATAACCTTCCTAACTTTGCAACTTTGTAAAACTATGGTGATGTTGGAATGCTTCTCTTAATGCTCTTCAAACACAAATATAACCTAAAAATTTCTCACTAATCCCTTATCCTTCTAAAGTATGATAAATCAATTTGATATTAATATAAACGTATATTAATCATCATCATATAAACACACATTTAGAAAATAATATAAAAATACTTCAAGATAAATCCATCTTAATTCTTAATTTTTTAAACACACAAATATTTACCTCTCCCCAAAACCAACATGTTATGACATAAAAATATGTAATAAAATATTTAAAAAGTAAATAAAATTTAAAAATTTACTCTACACAATGAAAACATTATTCCCTAGGGGTTGGATCCAAATATCATCTTTCCCAGGGAGAAATTTACATATTCCCCAATTTCTTGAAATTACATGGAGTGGTGTGACGAATAATATTTAAAACTATGTGTAGTGGTGTCATTAATGATTTTTATTTTTAGTTTTAGTTTTAGCTAAATAAAACAATAAGAAATAGAATAAATTCATTATATATTTTAAAAAGGTTTTTTATCAATATTAAAGTAATGCCAAAAATAGGATAACACTCATGTGTATTAGAAGCATATCATATAAAATTGTACACTTGCAACATAATGCTATGTTCAGTTTTCCTCGTCTGTTTTGGAATTTCTCTAAGAAAATCTACTTTCTCATGAAATATTATAATGATAGATTGAGAAGATTAATATTATCTACAAAGAAAAATGCATATGCATTTATCGCTTTGAGTAATTTGTAAAAATCTTTTGATATTTTGGAAAAACAATTTTGATAATGTATGAAGTGAAGTTAGATGTGATAGATAATTTTACTTGGAACTTAGTGAATTGATAAATATAAGTTTAGATGGATTGATTTGAGAAATGGGATTTGAATGAAGTTAGTATGCCCATAAATAATTATAGTACCTTATTGAGTGAAATTATGGCCATGTTGTTTCATAAAAATATGTTTATCATGTCAAAGGGTTTTGATTCAAAGGTGCCTCCACTAGCTCCATGTAGAGGGTGGAACAATCGCAAAGATTCTACCACCACTAGTGTTATCCCATATAGTTGCAACAATACCCATTTCAGTATTGGCATCAATTACCCTAGGTTGAGTTTCAAAATATATGAATAGATTTAACATCCAAGGAGTAATATATTCACCATACTTGTTGTGAGGATATATGGGTAATATAATATTTGGTTCTAAGCATAGACAATCTAGAGCATCTAATGAGGGCCTCTTTAGCTCGGTTAGGGCTTGTATTATTCCTTCCAATGTGTTAGTACCTATGTTGCACGGGTTCCCGAACCCGGGGGTGGGGTTCTCGAACCCGTCCCAGGTTCTCGAACCCAAGTACCAGATTCTTGTATGGGTGCTTCTGAGAAGAAGCCATAAGAACCGGGTTCTTCTATGAAGAACCAGGTTCTCCATTAAAAAAAATTGGGTTCTTTTGTCTTGACAGGTATGAAGAACCCTAATGATGGGTACTTGGAACCCCAAAATCGGGTTCTTTGGAGTTCATTTTAGTTTTTATTTTTAAATTTTTAATTAATTTAATGGGCTTCCCCTAATATTCCAAGTAGCTAGTTTTGCATCTTTCGAGAGGAATTTGAGTACTTATGCCTTTATCCATTCAGTAAAGAGAAATAGGTTGGGCTCAAAGAAGGCAGAGAACTTAGTGTACATTCATAGCACACTTTGTCTCATATCTCAAAAAGATCTTGGTTACAAAGAGGGTCCTTTCAAGAGATGGGGCCAATACACAAATGATGCTATGTGTGTGGGCGAGGAGATACAACCAGATGGCCTT
>APFE030201148.1:323735-343971 GCA_000404065.3 Pinus taeda | reverse complement strand
CCCCGACGAACCCACGCACCCTGTTTTAGAAAATGACGTCCCCGTCCCCGTACCCGTCCCCGAACCCACGTTTCCTGGAAACATAGGTTAGTACAAATATAAAGGAATTATGTTGAAGAAACCTCTAAGCTAGAGTGACAAGTAGATTGGTCCTTACTATGTGCCATGTAGTATATGTGTCAAGATTCAAGTTCTCAAATTATGTCAGAAATTTGAGTATTCAACACAATACATTTCAATTCCTAAACAATGCTTTGAATTTGACTATATAAATTAGATTAAACATGTGGAAGGGGAAGAGTTCTTCTCTAACCAATTTACACTTAGAGTCAGTTTAATGATAATTGTAAATCAAGCTTCATGAATTGTAATATTTAAGCTACTCAAAAACATAACTTATGAATGAGATGAGTCAATTTCCGTGAAGTTTTCCCGGACTTTCATTTAATCATTACACTCTCTGTAATCTACCAAAAGTCTTTTCTTTCTCATTAGTAAATTGAGACATAAGTGATATGAGTTTACTTATTAGATCAAAAACCAATCTATCCCATACTAACATATTATCACCAAAATGTATCATAAATTATAAAACTAAATCAAAGTTATATTATGAGATATCCGTAGCCAACTAACCATACAATGATAGATGGTACCTACAATTTTAAAATAATTCAAACCTAACCCTCCATGTAAACCACCCTACATACATTAAATGCAACGTAACCTAGTCGATGCTATTATGGCCCGTGAATAAACATGGCCTATCTTATCTTGTAGGGGACGTGGACTAATAGATAAGCGTTGGCGTTTTTATCGTCAGGGAAAAGCTTTTACGAAAAGCGGAGACTCGTCACTTCATGTCTTGGTTATGCATTACATCATTGCTTGCCTCATGAAAAGTATGCGTATTAATGATGATGGTCTCTCGATGCCTTGCGTCATGCCTTACGCAATGCTGGTCTCAAGGCATGCAGATTATTCTAAGGCCTTCCGTTCGAATGAACCGTTTTTCTTAAAATTTGGTGATATAGGAATTTAAGGTGACTTCCTATTTATTTGGAAATTTGAATAATGATTTTAACGTGTTAAAATGTGATGATATAGAAAGTTAATTGAATTGTTATGTATTTAGAATTTTAATTTTAATTTAATGATTTAAATTGGTATTGAATTAAAAAATATTATTTTATTAAAAAAGAATTTTTAAATTTATAAGAAAAAAATATTAAAAAAATAAAATATTGGTAAAATTCTTATTTTTTTATACGTTTTTATCATAAGGCTTATTTCATTCACATTTTACACTAACCAATTAACAGAAAGGGAAAAATCCAACATTCGTTAATTTACAATGTGATATGTCACATAAAATTTAATTAAAACCTAAACAGCATGGAGCTTCTTTCCTCCCCATCCAAAAACTCATGATTTTCCATAAAATTGGGAGGTAGGGACAATGCCTTCTTAGAAAGGGCATCAACTTTCATATTAAGTTCCCTCAAAATGTGATGAAAGAAAAGTTATTTGAAAGACCCAATATTTTCCTACAAGTCCTAAAGCAAGGGGTTGAGAATAATAATTTCCATAAAGACTTTTATTAATTCCCACTCTATAACCAACTTAGAATTTCACATCACCTATAATCTTTTTACCCCTCTTTCAAAAACTACTATAAGGAGTGTCCATAGAACTATAAACTTTGTTCTAGTATTCAAATCTCTTCCTAGAGAATACCTAATGAACTAGTAATTAGTACTATACAAATAGAGCATTGCTCCTAATTAAGTATAGGGGGAAGACCTTGGCTAGCTCCATCAAAGAAACCCCAAGGAATTTACATGTCTAGATCATGCAATACTAGGTTCCTAGGGATTTTACCCTTATGATCGACCCTAAATTCCTCTATTAGCCTGCTGACCATTCATATTGAGACTTTATGGCAAATTTCAATATCTATGATAACACTATAGTTTATTTCACATGAAATATCATAAACAAAAATAATAGGAAAGGATTCAAAGGATTTTACAAATTTGTTTCAAAGCTAGTTTCTCATAGATTCTTCCACACTTGGAGATGTCCACAAAATTTTTGAATTAAATTATGTAAACGCCAATCTTAGGCCTTTCTTTGCATAACAACATGAAATAAAAGAGATGAGGAACGAATTCCTAAAGAGATGAGTAACAAATTCCTCTGAAATCTTACAAAGGAAACACCTACGAGAGATACCACAACCTCTCTTTCAGTAGCTCTCCTAGATCAGTAGCTTGTTGGATAGAGTCATCCATGAAGTTAATTTTCTCTTTAAACGGGTGTGAATCTTCAAAAGAAGCTCTAACACCATTTCCTATCAACAATGAGCATAGTGTATCCCAGATTATATGTAAACTCAATTGAGCTCACATTTTTCAACTAACAAAGCACATCGACTTCCTCCTCCTTTAACTTGATGAAATTCAAAACTAAGATACCAATGTAATGGGACCAATTTATCCCTTCCAAACCTTCCAAACTGAGGTCCCCAGTTTATTTCCACCCTTGCATCTCTCTCATATAATTATTGAAGCTTTCATATATCAAGCATCTTCATATATTTATAGGAAACCTTTCACTTTACATATATTTTAAATAAATTCTATATAAAATAATTCTACAACAAAAATGATAATGGCATTGTCACTTTAAGAATCATTACTTTAATTTTATGTAAAATTATGAAAAGCACACCATAGATATTTTATAAAATGAATAGAATTATTCATTGTAAAGAATTTTTATATAAAAAAGATAAGTGTTAATATGTTATTTTAATAAAATAAAAAATTAATTCGACATTTTAAAATGTTCTATTATAAAAAAAAAATTGATAAAAGCATTTAACTACTTATTTAAGTATTTATTTTAAGGTAAGATAATTACTTGAAATTATTGTAATTGTATTGGTTTCTCATCTTGATGTCATCATTTTAGGTTTTCTTTGTAATATTGTTATATTAGTTGTAATGAAATACTTTATTTTTAGTGATTTATTTTCATAACAGAATGTTGAATTGAGTGATGTAATAATATGAGTTTTTGTTTATAAGACAATATTATATATATATATAGTTATTGAACACTAATTTTTTTGTTTCATACCTTAAATTCTTTTATGTATAAAAAAACAAATTAAGTGTTATTCCATATTTAAAGATTATAGGAAATATCAAATGCGCGAACATTTTAAATATGAATGCTAGATAAATCATATCCACTCAAAATCTATTCAACTTAAAATATAAGATAAGTTGTTAGGAAATAATCATATAGTTTTTTTAAAATTTAATAATTAGTATAGGTTGAGGGATAGTTTTTTAAACTAAAACATATATATAACTATAAAAAATTTAATATTAATGAAATATTTGACCATATTATATTAAAGTATATTGATAAAGAATTTATTTTATTTTATCAATATTTTTTATATAATGAAGAAGAGGGAAACCATAGAGATTTCATCCCATGCCCTATCTCTAGGGTAGTTTTAGCTTCAACACTCTTTCTTCATTTGAAGCCGCCCGAGTTTGGTGTCATTGTTGCAGATTTGTAAAACTAGGGGTGCTTTGTTTTACAGTAGGGTTCTTCCCTACTCTAAAGTGTTGTAATTACTCCAGATCTCTACAACTTTTTGGGCTACATGAGGCCAATCTCATATGTTACCCTGTGTCTGTAGCTGAAAGACATCAACATTGTCTCTACGCTTGAACTTAGAATTCAAGATCACTCTTGAATCCCTTCCATCTCAATCCAACTCCTACATGGGGGCAAACAACTTTAGTAAGGGCATTCACTTAAATATTATAGTCTAGACAAGGATGCCTTAATCCTCCTAGTCTAAAGTATGAACAGAGGACTCAAAGGTTGGGGTACACCCTCTTCATCTTAGTCATGATCATTTAAGGATGCTCTAAATCTAGGGCTCTCACAATTGATTCATAGATATTTCTCACGGCCAAAACAAGAACAAGATATTCCAAGTCTAGAGGTGGAATACTCCCAATATTATCTTTCTTGCATGGCCTAAGAGAAACTTCCACTATTTATCTCTTTAACAAGCTTTGGCCATCTGTATATGTGCTCTAAGAATGGGTACATCAAACCTAGTCTCTGAATACAAATATATAATTTTGTTGGAAGGGTTTTGTCACAGATCTTATAAAATTTATATATATATTATATAATATATATATATATATATATATATATATAAATATATATATATATAATTGCTTATTAATGAACTCCACAATTAATCCAACTATCATAATCTTCGTACTAAATAAATGTTACAACTAATACATAAAATAGTCATATCTTTTTTCACGGATTGGTGATTGACCTATGTATACGGTGGACACATATGACATGTCACCCTACTCCTCCGCTACCATCTGGAGTAGCGTTTAATGCCAAATATACAACTGTTGGTTTAGCTGGCTTTGAATGGTATTACATTTACTGTTCCGACAGAACAGCTGGCCGCTCCGCGCTACTCCACTGATACGGTCGTTGGAGTGTGCAACCGGTAGCTGGAGGATATTAATGGTTTTTAATAAACCATGAACCCCTCGGGATCCATCCAGAATGCACGCTCAGGATTTCTCCTTACAGATCGACGGTTGTGGATTATAGCTCTTGAAACAAAACGGGAGGGTTAGGGTTTCACGGCATTTGCATTTTTGTTGCGGGGCAACTTCTGCCGCCGCTGGTTAGTTCTGGCTGAGGAATACCGTCCCTATTCAACTGTAAGTCGGTGCAATCTTATCCTCGGCTAGCCTGATTCATTTCCGTCGAGGACGATGTTGATGCAGCTACCTCCGGGTTATGAGGTTCGCGCTCTTTCCAGATCTCTGTGATGTCCATCTTTTCAACGGCGACATGATGAGTTTTTCCTCAGGTAAAGGTGACATTTTCCTCTGTACAGAACCACAGTTTTACTACTGCTAATTTATTCATTATGCTTTTGTTCGCTCAGCCATGCATGGTGATTTTGTCAGGTTACTGGAGGCGAGGGTTCGGCAATGGAGGTTACAGAACTTCGGTTTTCCTCGCATTTCCGGGTAAGTTACTTCAACCATTAAGTTATGTATTTCATTATTTTGAACTAGGTCTGAAATTACTCTTCTTTCTGTTAGGGGTATCCTCCGAACTTTTATGAGACCTGCTCGAATTGTGACACCACGGCGAGATTCTCTGGTTTTAGAGGGTTTCATAATACTAGGGTCTGTCATGGGTAGCTCTATTTCATTAAGTTCTAAGCTAGGGTTTAGAGTCTGAGTCGACTCGAGCTTTCTTGGGCGGCCGTGGATAATTTTGTTATTAAATCAAACATTTGTATTAGTGTAGCCTGTTCGATACCACCCGAAGAGCGAATAATGACTCGGGGTGCTCGAATTTCAGTTCTGTAGGATTCATCAGGGTTTATACTGTGTCTTTAACTATTTTATTTATGTATGATTCCACACCATCATGACGCAGTTGATTATTAATGTTATGGTCCTGATTTCTCTGCACATTTGGACAGTGTTTGCCTTGCGTTTACTTGTTTCGATTACAAGATTTGTTCATGAGGGTTTTTGTTTAATAGGTTAACGGCATGCCTTATTTCAGTTTCGAAATATATAAATATATATTCCTCTGTTGGTTAATTGAACGCACAGTCCCTGCGAATGTATACATATCCGGTGGCGAGGAAAGTTTTCCTATCTATTGGGGTGGAACACGCCCCACAGAATTGCTTTCAATGACTGCCATTTTACATATACGAATGATAATGTCGTTTTCTAAATCCTCAACCTATGTTTTATTTGTTTATAATCTCCTGTCAATGTGGTTCATGACAGAGTTCAAGCAAATTCACTGTATATGGCATGTTACAGAATACTTGCATGTATCTGGTTATTTATTTCCTCGTTATGCTCTTGCTACAATATATGTGTTTTCGGCCGACTCCATTATCTCCTTCGGAGATGAGCCTGAGCTGGCCTCGAGTATCCTCACGGTAGGATGCCGAGGAGTGAAATTCCAGGGGATTAAACCCTCCTGGTTCCGTCCCTGGTAACTAGCTTTTTCTTCTATGAGTAGAATGTTATTTGCTTAATACTACTTGATCCTGCATTTCGCTTATTTTTTCTGTTTACTGTCCGGCTTGATTAACAGAATAGTATATGGCATTTAAATTATGTTCATATTGTAATGGACTGTATAATGTACTTCTTCTTTCTGTTTCTTAATCACTAGGAATTCCAAGTATTAATTTTTTTTTTTTTGAGTCTGGATACTCATTTACGGAACAGTTCACCTGGAAAGTTAATTTAACAGTTTTAATTTGTTTACAGGAAATGAATAGATAAACTATTCTGTTTATCCTACTTTATTTTCCTTTCGTTTTATCTCAATCTTTCCAGTTATTGTAGACAATAATTTCTACACTTCTATAAGATAATCCTATTATCAGATAACAAAAAAAAAGGTCTTACATTACAGATAAGCAAAAAGTCTTTACCTGAAAGAACAATTTCTACATTATGTACTGTAACCATAACCATATGTAACTTACCTGTACCGTGCCTGATTTATTTCTCTGCTTTTTCAACCTGAAGAAATCTCTGCAGAGCTTGTTATCCTCCCAGCCACGAGATCAGTCGTTTCGACTTGACTCTCTCCCCCAAGCTCGCTTGCAGGCCACTGCCTTCTGCAAGATGATGCACGCTAGCAGCAGTGCAATTAAATGCACAACCGTGCTGGTACCATCTGATCTTCACCAGACATAGTACCCTTTTTCCCTCTTCCTTGCTTTCCTCCTGTCTGTTCTTCAACAGCCCAGGCCCCTTTTCCTCTTTTCCATTTCTATGGTAGGGAAAGGTGGTTAGGGTTGCCTCTATTACTGGCAACCGTTTCTTTTAAATAATCAAGAGAAAATAATAAAAAAAATAACTTTTCCACAAAGTCACTTCCATATTACTTTAATTCATAATTTTGAATCGATAATATTTCAGTATTAAAAAAGTAATAATCTTATTTTCATATTTACCTAACACGGTAACTTAGAAATTTACTCATATAACTGTTTGGTCATTACATCTCCTCCCCCTGAGATTGGACACCGTCCCGGTGTCTTACAGTCATGAACAGGTCTGGATATGTCTTCCTCATCAATTCCTGGTCTTCCCAAGTGGCCTCCTCGGGACTAAAATGTCGCCATTGTACCTTAACTTGGGTAATAACTCGTTTCCGCGGCTGCACTTCTCTCTGGTCGAGGATGCTCAGCGGTTCGACCAGCACTTCTCCTTCCAGTTCGACCTGCATCACAATTTTCTAAGTTAGTTTTCCTTCCGAATAGGATGCTTGTTTGAATCTTAATTATAATAGTAACCCCACCTGTACATCCTGCCATTGGATTACATGCTTAGGGTCATACACATACTGCTTTAGAACTGAAACATGGAATACGTTATGGACTCGGATGTGACTTGGCAAGGCCAGCTGGTAAGCCACTGGTCCGATCCTTGCTAATATCTGAAAGGGTCCACAATATCTAGGTGCCAATTTAGCGCAACCTGCCCATTGTAGGGTGCTTCTTTTGGCCTGAATCCGAATATACACATGATCCCCAACCTGATATTCCTTAAATCTCCTTTTTCGATCAGCGAAGTTCTTTTGTCTATCCTGAGCCGCCTTCAGATTAACACGTACTCTTTTTACCATGTCCTCCATTTCTTTAAGCATGTCAGGTCCTAGACTTAACTTATCTTTCGGTCCTCCCCAGCTGGAGGGTGTACGGCATTTTCTGCCATACATAACTTCGAAGGGACTCATTTGAGTTGAAGTGTGATAACCATTATTATATGCGAATTCAACCAAATGTAAATATTCTTCCCATCGCGTGGGTTGTTGCATGACATAAGCCGTTAGCATGTCCTCTACCACTTGGTTCACCCGCTCCGTCTATCCATCGGTTTGCGGATGGTACGCTGTGCTAAAATTCAGCTGAGTTCCTAAATCGGCAAACAATGTTTTCCAGAAAACTGATGTGAACTTCACATCTCGATCAGAAATTATTGTTTTTGGAAGGCCATGCAACCTGAATATATTCTGCATAAAAACGTGAGCAATTTGTGCAGCCCTGTAAGTAGATTGCACTGGTACGAAATGTGCAGCCTTACTCAATTTGTCCACTACTACCATAATGGAATCATTGTTTTTCTTTGTCCTAGGTAATCCTGTGATAAAATCCATGGAGATGACTTCCCATTTCCATTCTGGGATAGGCAAGGGTTGCAACAGTCCTGCTAGGTGTTGATGTTCCGCTTTAATTTGCTGACATTCCAAACATCGTGCCAAATATTCCACAATGTCCTTTTTCATTCCTGGCCAGAAATACTCCTTCCGGATTGCGGTTATCATCTTTTGATAACCTGGGTGACCAGCACAATGGTTGATGTGGTACTCATCCATAATTAAATTTTTAATTTTGCTATGATTGGGCACGTATATTCTTTGCTTGAAGTAGACAATCCCCGCATCATCTGTTGTATATTCTTGTTGGCTGTCCCTTCTATCAGCTTACTGTAATTGCTGTTTTAACTGCTGATATTCTGTATCTTGCTCTGAAATTTTCTTTATTATGTCTAAGAAGGGGTTTTCCCATCCAGAAATGGAAACTTCATACAAACTGTGCACTTTCCTGCTCAAAGCATCTGCTACTCTATTGGTTTTCCCTTGCAAATGTTTTATATCGAAGTCGAAACCACTCAGAAAATCCATCCACCGTGCTTGTCTAGCGTTTAAAGTAGGTTGGCTGAAATAGCTGGTCAAACTATGGTGGTCGGTGAGCAGTAAAAATTTTCTGCCCATAAGATAATGCCGCCACATCTTTAAAGCATGTATAACAGCAGCTAGTTCCAAGTCATAGGCATAGTATTTCTGTTCATGTTCTTTCAATTTACGTGATTCATATGCAATTACTCTACCTTCTTGCATTAAAACTCCTCCCAAACCTTCTTTACTGGCATCTGTGCAGACCACATAATCTTTATGAGGATCTGCTATACTTAAAATGGGTGTTGTAGTGAGCAGGTGTTTTAATTGCTCAAAACTTTTTTGGCAATTTGGGGTCCACTGGAATGCCCTCCCTTTCTTTTGTAACGAGGTAATGGGAAAGGCTACTTTCGAGAAGCCTTCTACAAATCTCCTGTAATACCCAGCCAATCCCATGAAAGATCGGACATCTGCTACGTCTTTTGGTACAGGCCAGTCCATTATAGCCTTAATCTTTTCTGGGTCTACAGCAATTCCATCCTTGGTGATCACGTGACCCAAATATTGGATTTCTTCTTTAAAGAAATCGCACTTACTAAATTTTGCATATAACTGATGCTCTCGAAGGGTCTGCAATACCATTCGGAGATGTTCATGATGTTCTTCGATTGTGCGTGAATATATTAATATGTCATCAATGAATATTAGCACAAATCGATCCAAGTATGGGTGAAATATGCCGTTCATTAAACACATGAAAGTTGCAGGGGCGTTGGTTAGCCCAAACGGCAGAACCACGAATTCATAATGCCCATACCTCGTTCTAAAGGCTGTTTTAGCGATGTCCTCATCCTTAATTCGGATTTGATGATAGCCTGATCGCAAATCGATCTTGGAGAACACTGTTGCGCCCTTCACTTGGTCGAACAGCTCGTCAATCCGGGGTAAAGGATACTTATTTTTGATGGTTAACTTGTTTAATTGTCTGTAATCGATGCACATCCGGAGAGTACCGTCCTTTTTCTTGACAAATAAAACTGGGGCTCCCCATGGAGATACACTAGGGCGAATATACTCCTTATCTAATAACTCTTGCAATTGCATTTTCAGTTCTGTTAGCTCCGGTGTGCTCATTCGGTAGGGTGCTCTTGATACTGGTGCGGCCCCGGGTATCAGTTCAATGGTAAAATCTATATTCCTTCGTGGTGGTAGTCCGGGAATTTCCTCTGGAAATACATCTGTAAACTCCTGTATTACAGGAATATTGTTTAAGGAAACTGATTTATCTTTGGAATTTGCATATCCTACTTGGATAGCATAAACCTGACACCCTTTCCGTATGCATTTCATTAGCTGGTTTGCAGTTATCGGGCGAACTTGCACTGGTCGTTTAATTCCTTGCATTTCTTTACTATTTCCTTGCTGATCCCTGTAGTAAATGATCTTAGTTTTGCAATCAACTAAAGACCAGTGTTTCTCTAACCAATCCATGCCAATTAGGATATCATAGGATCCAAGAGGGAGTACATTCAGATCAGCTGTCACTGGCTGTTCTGCTATGGTAAATGAGCAGTTGCTGATTTTGGCTGTTACTCGTCGCTTGGCTCCGGTAGCTAGTTGCACTAACCAAGGGTTTTTAAATTTGACAGGTTGTAATTTACAACGTTCGACTATCTTAGGACTCACATAGCTTAACGTAGCCCCAGGGTCAATTAAAACAGATAAGGTAAGGTCTGAAATTTTACCTTCGAACTCGACCATTGTTGGCTGGTATTCCGCCTGACGGTCTTCCAGAGCTGCGTTAATTCTGGGTATACTGCGACCAACCTCGCCCACTGTTGATGCTTCATGTAGCTGGGATAACTATTCAGTTCCTTTCCGCTGTGGGCAGTTTTTAATGTAATGAGGTCCTCCACAACCCCAGCACTGTACCGGGGGTTTTGCTGAGCCGTCATTGTCCCACTTAGGTTGCTGTTCACTGACCTTGGACTCATTTGCATTTCTTGGCTTGAATGCAGTTCTGGGCGCAAATCTGCTGTTTACTCGTTTGCCATTTCCCTTACCGCTGTTGTCGCGATTCCCTTTACTATTTACCCCTGTCTTGAATCCTCTTTTCTCATTCCATTTTCTGTTAGTAATTTCCCCTTTCTGTTTACTTTGTTGATAACAAATTCTGGCTTTGCGGATTACTTCGTCCATTGATTTTGGATTATCGAATTCAATCCTCTCTCGCATATAGGGTGGTAAACTGCTAACAAATCGTTGGACCTTTGCCTTTTCTTCCCTTATGTATGGTACATAACGGAGTAAGGATGTAAAGCGAGTGATGAATTCGTCCATGGTCTGCTATCCTAACCGCAAATCATGGAACTCTCTTGCTTTTTCATCATAAAAACGTTCTGTCAAATATCGTTCTTTAAAGAATTTTTGAAAATTATCCCATGTAATATTTTGTTCAGTGACCCCCTTAACTATTTTTACCTCCTCCCACCATAAGGTGGCCTTTCCTTGTAATTGAAAAATAGCCAGTCGTGCCTTAAGGTTGTTATCATACTCATAAAGCTGGAAGTACTTGTTCATATTAATGATCCAAGCTTTCGCCGCTTCTTCTTGCTCTCCATCAAAATGGGGCGGTTTAATTTTGCGAAATTCCCCTTGTAATTCCACCTTTTGTTTCTTTGAAGTTTGCTGGTCAAACACATTATCGGAGCGTTCTTCCATGTCCTCTGATCCTTCGGGGGGTATGTGATGGTTCTGCTCCTCAGACATCCTTTGCTGTTCGGCGCTGGGATTAACTGGTAATTGGTTTTGTTTATCAGACAAACTCTTTAAGATTCTTTCTTGTTCCATTGTTATCCGAGCATTGTCTTCCCGAAGTCGAGCCATCTCATTCTTTAGTTCTTGTACTGTTTCCAAAATCGCTTGATTCGTAACTCTGGCTTCCTCTCCAAGTTGCACCCAGAGTTCCGGGTTATTCTCTGGACCGGGTACACCTTGTCCCATTACAGGTCGCCGTGCTGTATTATCCGCTCGCCTCATGACTTCGTCTTCAATTCTGAAACCTATACCTTGTCCAACAACAGAAGGGAACATTCAAGAATATTATCTGTAATGATCTTTATTAGTTATCTAATATAATGTCCTTATTTTGTCATTGTTGATTTTCCCAAAGGCCACAGTGCTGTAGCTGGGCTCTGATACCATATGTCACAGATCTTATAAATTATATATATATATATATATATATAATTGCTTATTAATGAACTCCACAATTAATCCAACTATCATAATCTTCGTACTAAATAAATGTTACAAATAATACATAAAATAGTCATATCTTTTTTCACGGATTGGTGATTGACCTATGTATACGGTGGACACATATGACATGTCACCCTACTCCTCCGCTACCATCTGGAGTAGCGTTTAATGCCAAATATACAACTGTTGGTTTAGCTGGCTTTGAATGGTATTACATTTACTGTTCCGACAGAACAGCTGGCCGCTCCGCGCTACTCCACTGATACGGTCGTTGGAGTGTGCAACCGGTAGCTGGAGGATATTAATGGTTTTTAATAAACCCTGAACCCCTCGGGATCCATCCAGAATGCACGCTCAGGATTTCTCCTTACAGATCGACGGTTCTGGATTATAGCTCTTGAAACAAAACGGGAGGGTTAGGGTTTCACGGCATTTGCATTTTTGTGGCGGGGCAACTTCTGCCGCCGCTGGTTAGTTCTGGCTGAGGAATACCGTCCCTATTCAACTGTAAGTCGGTGCAATCTTATCCTCGGCTAGCCTGATTCATTTCTGTCGAGGACGATGTTGATGCAGCTACCTCCGGGTTATGAGGTTCGCGCTCTTTCCAGATCTCTGTGATGTCCATCTTTTCAACGGCGACATGATGAGTTTTTCCTCAGGTAAACGTGACATTTTCCTCTGTACAGAACCACAGTTTTACTACTGCTAATTTATTCATTATGCTTTTGTTCGCTCAGCCATGCGTGGTGATTTTGTCAGGTTACTGGAGGTGAGGGTTCGGCAATGGAGGTTACAGAACTTCAGTTTTCCTCGCATTTCCGGGTAAGTTACTTCAACCATTGAGTTATGTATTTCATTATTTTGAACTAGGTCTGAAATTACTCTTCTTTCTGTCAGGGGTATCCTCCGAACTTTTATGAGACCTGCTCGAATTGTGACACCACGGCGAGATTCTCTGGTTTTAGAGGGTTTCATAATACTAGGGTCTGTCCTGGGTAGCTCTATTTCATTAAGTTCTGAGCTGGGGTTTAGAGTCTGAGTCGACTCGAGCTTTCTCGGGCGGCCGTGGATAATTTTGTTATTAAATCAAACATTTGTATTAGTGTAGCCTGTTCGATACCACCCGAAGAGCGAATAATGACTCGGGGTGCTCGAATTTCAGTTCTGCAGGATTCATTAGGGTTTATACTGTGTCTTTAACTGTTTTATTTATGTATGATTCCACACCATCATGACGCAGTTGATTATTAATGTTATGGTCCTGATTTCTCTGCACATTTGGACAGTGTTTGCCTTGCGTTTACTTGTTTCGATTACAATATTTGTTCATGAGGGTTTTTGTTTAATAGGTTAACGGCATGCCTTATTTCAGTTTCGAAATATATAAATATATATTCCTCTGTTGGTTAATTGAACGCACAGTCCCTGCGGATGTATACATATCCGGTGGCGAGGAAAGTTTTCCTATCTATTGGGGTGGAACACGCCCCACAGAATTGCTTTCAATGACTGCCATTTTACATATACGAATGATAATGTCGTTTTCTAAATCCTCGACCTATGTTTTATTTGTTTATAATCTCCTGTCAATGTGGTTCATGACAGAGTTCAAGCAAATTCACTGTATATGGCATGTTACAGAATACTTGCATGTATCTGGTTATTTATTTCCTCGTTATGCTCTTGCTACAATATATGTGTTTTCGGCCGACTCCATTATCTCCTTCGGAGATGAGCCTGAGCTGGCCTCGAGTATCCTCACGGTAGGATGCCGAGGAGTGAAATTCCAGGGGATTAAACCCTCCTGGTTCCGTCCCTGGTAACTAGCTTTTTCTTCTATGAGTAGAATGTTATTTGCTTAATACTACTTGATCCTGCATTTCGCTTATTTTTTCTGTTTACTGTCCGGCTTGATTAACAGAATAGTATATGGCATTTAAATTATGTTCATATTGTAATGGACTGTATAATGTACTTCTTCTTTCTGTTTCTTAATCACTAGGAATTCCAAGTATTAATTTTTTTTTTTTTGAGTCTGGATACTCATTTACGGAACAGTTCACCTGGAAAGTTAATTTAACAGTTTTAATTTGTTTACAGGAAATGAATAGATAAACTATTCTGTTTATCCTACTTTATTTTCCTTTCGTTTTATCTCAATCTTTCCAGTTATTGTAGACAATAATTTCTACACTTCTATAAGATAATCCTATTATCAGATAACAAAAAAAAAGGTCTTACATTACAGATAAGCAAAAAGTCTTTACCTGAAAGAACAATTTCTACATTATGTACTGTAACCATAACCATATGTAACTTACCTGTACCGTGCCTGATTTATTTCTCTGCTTTTTCAACCTGAAGAAATCTCTGCAGAGCTTGTTATCCTCCCAGCCACGAGATCAGTCGTTTCGACTTGACTCTCTCCCCCAAGCTCGCTTGCAGGCCACTGCCTTCTGCAAGATGATGCACGCTAACAGCAGTGCAATTAAATGCACAACCGTGCTAGTACCATCTGATCTTCACCAGACATAGTACCCTTTTTCCCTCTTCCTTGCTTTCCTCCTGTCTGTTCTTCAACAGCCCAGGCCCCTTTTCCTCTTTTCCATTTCTATGGTAGGGAAAGGTGGTTAGGGTTGCCTCTATTACTGGCAACCGTTTCTTTTAAATAATCAAGAGAAAATAATAATAAAAATAACTTTTCCACAAAGTCACTTCCATATTACTTTAATTCATAATTTTGAATCGATAATATTTCAGTATTAAAAAAGTAATAATCTTATTTTCATATTTACCTAACACGGTAACTTAGAAATTTACTCATATAACTGTTTGGTCATTACAGGTTTCTTTGTGGTTTATTTCATAAATCAAGAAAACATTCAAAGTGTTTTTTGTCAAAGTCCCTAGTTTTGGGGCCACATTGGGCTCTCCATTCAACCATGGTTTCCTGAATTCAACCCTCTATCCATGACAACTTTGGCGAATCCAATTTGGGTAAGACTCCCTAATATGCCCATTCTTTTGTGAACTCTGGATATCTTAAATTCTATAGGAAACTCACTCAACCATTTTATTCAGATATATATAGACAAACTTGTGAGGTGTATTGTAACCTTTGCATGTATCTATGTCAAAATAGATCTCAACAAAAGGCTACCTAATGGAAACCTCATTAATTGGAATGACTTAATCTTTTTGTTGCCAGTGGACTACAAAAAACACATCTTTCTATTGTAGGACCTTTCAACAACCAGTTCATCCTGAAGGGAATTGTTTCCCTCCTAATGCTAAGAAAAATAATCAAGGATGACATGACTCAAAAGATCCAAAAGGATCTAAGAATTCCTGAACTTACAAGCAAGACAACGTGCGCCAATAAGAGGTTTCTACAAAAAAAATATTGTCTTTTGGCCTCACCTCAACTCCACGTAGTGCCATCTCATCACTTTCGTCATCTCCCCACCCTTCTATGGATCCCTCTAATGGAGAAGAAAGACACACAACCATGATCTTGGCTTCGTCCAAGACCACACACAAATGTTTCATGAATCAAATTACTTGGACAATGATCAAGAAACAACCATTATTGCAGACATTCCAATTAGACCCTCCATAAATGGATTTGCCTCAGGGAAATGTAGCCATTATCTCTAAGCCATGTGCTCCTAACTTTATTATAGGATGAATTGCTCTTGACTTTATGACAAGACGGATTGATGTTCAAAAGAAAGAAAACAAAAAAACCTTCTAAAACCCTATGATCATTCTTGGATTCAAACATGATAATCTAATTAGATATGTATTTCTATTTTAAACCACAAATTAGTTTGTTTTCGATTTTGGATTTGGTTTAATTTCTCTAATAATCAACCTTATGATCTCATGATTAAAATGTAATACAATTTAATTATTGGAAAAAAAAAAATAAAAAAATAAAATAAATTATACCATATTTCAAATTCCAAAAATATATTATCTTTACTTTCTATTTATTTAAAAAATATATAATATATTAAACTACGGATAATTAATTACCTATTTTATAAAATAATTTATTTCATAATAACTTTTATACATTACTTTAAATTCTGAAATATATTAACTTTACTTTCCATTCATTTTAAAAATTAAATGATGCTCATACATACCATACATAATATCGTAATAACCATATACTTCCGAAATACTACACATGCAAGTTTAAGTTTAAAAATAAAACATATTCAACTTTGTAACGCATATTGTATCGTCTAAAAATTTCAGTAACCACAGTTTTTGAAAATATCAAGCCTCCTCCATCATAACAATAACGACCATTTTTCCAGCGGCTAATAATTACTTTTCTCCAAGCTTCTGTTACATCGTAGAGAAAGGCTGATAAATTATATTGACATGAACGAATAACCTTTTTCCAAGTGCTACAGTAACCTAATCAAATCAGTCAATGTCAACTTTTTGATAATTAGAGAATTCGGAAAAGAAAAACATCCAATATTAATCTAGATAGTTAGACGAATCGCATGTTCCCTGATTGATACACTCTAAAATGAAGAAACTGGGCGCATCCATGGATGGAATTCGAAGGGTGAAGCGTTTGTCATGGAGTGACTTGTCTATTAAATATCTTTAAATTCTTTCCTGTTTTAAAATTTGGCCTTTTAGGTAGTATATTTCTGGTATTTCTGGATTGGAATAAGTGGGGCAACTTGTCTATTAAATATCTATAAATTGTTTCCAGTTTTAAAATTTGACCTTTCAGGTAGAATTTAGTGGTATATTTGCGATTTTTTTTTTTTTTTTTTTTTTTTTTATAAATTAAATTATCTTATGAATATACATAAATAGATCAGAGATAGATTCAACGTTCAGAAAGAGATTCAATGTCTAAATCCCCAGGAAGTATTAAAATCAAACTGCAAGTCAAATAGTGAAATAGTAAAATTGAATTTCAGATAAAATTCACAAAATATGCATAGAAAATAGGACTATAGATAAGCCTTTAAAGATTTGAATATGAGTGAGACTACTTGCAAATGGATCACAACTAACATCTCCTGTTTATGGAAACTATGTGTGCGATTATTTGTAAATTAATTCCAAACACCAAAACTCTAAAAGATGGAGTAACCGATGAAACTTGCTTTCATATTACCTGTATCTTCTTAAACTAAAGACAGTAACCCCTTAGAAATTTAAATATGAGTGAAACTACTTGCAAATGGATCACAACTAACATCAAAATTACAGTAACCATCAAATTTGACGTTTTGGTTTGAAATTGCGAATCTGTACGCAAACAATCCAAATGCCATGATCAATTATTTTCAACTGTAGAAGTCCACACCAAAGTTTATTTTCCAACCCTAACAAGTTGCAGGTACGCGGGTTCCCAACTTTTGTCAATCCCATCTCAGCACCTGAAAGAACCCAAATAAGTAGGCCCGTTAACATAAACCATGTCCTTATGATCTTGAAAATAAGGCGGCACGAGCTTTGAAAATTGATTTTTTTGGTTCCAAATGTTGTGATTGGTCCATCCATTCAAATCGCTTCATCGGGCTCTCCCACGGTCAACGAACATGTTTTTTTACGTGGAGACAAATACAAACGAATATCAACTTTTTGAAAGGTCAAATTAGTCGATTCATGAACATTGCTCAGTTAAAGAATGCAAAGTACGGTTAACTTTTTAAACAGCCCTGATGGGATGGTGAAAATGTAAGGTATAACAACTCATACGTAGAATATTAACTTATTTGACAAAAAGGTTTATGGGAAAAGAATCGTCCTGTCTGTAAACGACATGACAGTGGAGTATTGAAATTTGACCCAATCGACTGAAGAGACGTGATTTGAGCTCATCTTTATCTCCTCTTTCTCCCACGAGGACGTCGCTCTAATGCGTAGTAACAAACCTGCAAAAATTATTCAAAAGCACATTGTTTTGGTGATAAAAAAAATAATCAAAAGCATATTGTTTGGGCGTTTGTTACATTTTAATTGATTTAAAATCTAGATTATAGATTTCTACGATCATTTTAAAGTGTCCTCATAGAGAACACATATGTTACTGAAATTCATGTGAGACCCACATCATTTGGAATATTATCTAACCCATGTGCTTACCTGCTCCGACGACAAATCAGTCCCGTGAATCCCGCTCCGATGGGACATTGGTGCATCAGCGAATTGCTTTAAGTTGGTGCGAAGAAGCCTCCATTCGCAGATCATCAGGTTTGCCTAAACGCAGAAGTTGTTTAGGCGTTTCTCACTTTGCAATATTTTTCTTACAATTGATTGAGGGCCGCTCCCAATCGGATATGAACTAGGTCTTGTTATTATCACTGCCTCAGATCCCACTAGGGTTTCTCATTGTTATCAAGTAGGGTTTGTTAATTTGTTTGTGGCCAACATGGCGAAATCATACTCGGGTAGGCTGTTGGAAGTTCTTAATGTGAGGGTTATTGGATCTGGTGACCGGATAGTGGTTCTGTCACACGGATTTGGGGGCGACCAGTCGATGTGGAAAGATATTGTACCATACCTGGTGCCTGATTTTAAGGTCATCGTATTCGATCTGGTTTTCTCTGGCAGTGTGGATCCCAAGCATTTTGACTTCGATCGATTTTCTAATTCACTTGCTGCTTATGCAGACGATCTTCTCGCCATTTTAGAGGAGCTTAAAATTGATAAGTGCATGTACGTAGGTCATTCCGTGTCTGGTATGCTGGGCTGTCTTGCCTCCATCAAAAGACCCGAATTGTTTGAAAAACTACTCTTGCTAGGTGCTTCCCCGAGGTAACGAAACATGCCTATAATTCTGTACGTCTTGAATTAATTTAAGCTTTTCTCCATACAATATTCCTCTACTGATTCTGTATTCATTTCTCATTAACACTATGGTTGATTTTTCTGCAGGTATTTGAACGATGAATCCTACGAGGGGGGATTTGAACGTGGAGAGATCGATGGATATTTGAGCGCAATCAAATCCAACTATTCGGAATGGGTTTCCGGATTTGTTCCTCTACTAATTGCAGAGGACCAGCCGTCTATAGTGAATGACTTCTCTAGAAAATGGCTGAATATTAAGCCGGAAATTGCCTTTACGGTCCTTCAAAGTATCTACGAGTCTGATCTGCGAGGCATTTTACGTGATGTGAAGACCCCATGTAGCATCATCCAGACTAGAAAGGACATAGTGGTTCCATTGAGCGTGCCATATTACATGCAACGAAACCTTGGAGGAGAGAACAATTCAGTGCACATACTTGACATAGATGGCCATGTACCGCAGCTAACCTCACCCCAACTGTTAGCAAAGTTACTTACACAGCTTCTAACAGAGTCCTGAATAACAAGATCAGGTTTCTCTAAACATGGATGGATTGATGAGTTTTTTGCTTTGTAGTTTGAATTTTTAAAACCTATTTCCATTATGTGCATAGAAGTACTTTTAAGCTGTATGTAGCTTTTCATTGGTAAAAGCCAGAAGAGAGGTGGCGTAAGGATCCCCATGTGTGTTCCAAGAGTACCATGTCCGTTGTCAGCTCCGTAATACACTAAGGCAAGAATAGGCATGAGTACGGGGATGTTGTGCTTTTGTAAGTGCCCTTTAAGGCTTAAACCTTGTCTGTGTTCCAATCCTATTTTTGAAATCTGTTAGTCAATACATGATTCGTCATACCCCTAAATTTATGTGTTTATCTAAATCTACTTTATTAAAATAAAAATAAGGTTGCTATCTTATTTTTTTCGTTGTATGTGGTCGTATATGATCCCATAATAATGAAATATAATTCAATTCTATATATAATATTATTGGATTATATAATATAAATGGATAAAATAACAAGGGTAATATGCTTGTCTTTTATTTTTTTAAATAAAAAGTTGTTATAAGTAAGATAAAATTAATATTAATATATTTGAAAAAAGATTTGGGTTATAAATGAGAAAAAAAATATTTTTATTTTTTAAACTTATTCGTCTCATAAATATATTGGGTGTAGAGAGAAAACATTAAAATTATTTGTATTTCGTTGATGATTGTTTTAGTTGCTCATTCGGTTAATTCACACATACAATAATGTTCAATAAAATTAAATTTGGTGGATGAAATTTTTAAAAAGTTTAAAAAATTGTATGATTTTCTTTAAAAATA
>APFE030201148.1:290492-313423 GCA_000404065.3 Pinus taeda | reverse complement strand
TTTCTCTTCATTTTTTCAATGTGGTATTCATGCTTATAATATGATGCTTATAAAACGATATATTATATCTCAATAAAATTATACTTTCAAAATATTAAACATGCGATTTTAAGTTAAAAAATAAAACACAATCCACTTTGTAACGTATATATAGTGCAGTATACCCTAAGCATTTTAGTAACGAGAGACTTTGAAAATATCAAGCATGCAACTTTACTATTATCATGAACCTCATTTTAAAAAAAAGGTTACATTTGTAACCATAGTAATATTATTTTATTTATGCGGAAAGTAATTATGACTTCTATAATTTTTACCATATAATACAACATATAACTTTATATCCTCTTTTGGGATTCATTATGGTTTTTAATGATTTGGAACTATAAAGGTTATGAGTTGCAAACAATACAATATTCGAATTTTAGGTTACGTTATGTGATTGCAACGAAATCTAAATCGATCTTATTTTAATTCATTCGTATGATGATATTTATTTATGTTTTAATAACCATAACTCAAGAGTACAAGAATTAACATGACTGTTATCTGTTGGGCAGTTAACCGCCCTAGATTACTGGACTCTCTTTGGAGTGTTCAATTATGACATCCAGCTGTACTCTACTTGGCTTCGATCCCGGGGCGCATTGGACGGTGATGCTTCACTCCTCAATTCTGACAATGGATGTGGCTTTAGGTGGAACTAAACCTTGGGATGAAAGGGGTAATTGATTCCTTGTTTCATTTTCCGCTTTCCTCGCTCTACTCTCTGTGAAGACTTGGCACTTCACCCTTTAGGTGAGTCTCTGCATTTACCTGTTCTCATGTTGATAGGTTTATACCTTATGCACCGTTGAGTATGGATGTCCATGACTTGCTATTTGTTTCTCAAGTCCGATGTTTCGTAATTCCCATCTTCAGGTGGCTGCCTTCCGAAGATGTCTCCATCGAACAAAGTATTCGTTATTCATTGCTTTCGGTCTATGATAACAGTCTTTTCCGAATTTATCTAGCTATGTTGTCTTAAGATTTTCTCCCTATTGTTGTCTTGCAGGTTTATCAGGCATGTTGACTAAAGGGACACCTGGTTTAGTTCATCCTGTTAGGGATTCGAACCTTGGCGGAGAGACTGTCCGGGTATGCACAGGGTTCTTAAACTATGATTTGAAATAGAAATGCCCTTTATGAAGAACATTTGATCATGCACAATGATCTCTTTTGTTCGTAATTTAGAATGTAATCGATAGGGTTTTTCTGGTCATGAACCGAGGTGTTAATGACTGTTTGATAATTTATATGAGTTCTCTTCTATTAAGTGACATGTATTCTTCCCTTTGTTCACTGTAAGTATGGTTTAAACCAGCCCTCTATTTAAAAGAGGCTACAAACTGGTGGAATTTTTGGTGGTTCATGGGATTACAAACCCTTACAATTCTTTTGTCTCAAACTGAGTTTTTAAAGGAGAAGACTCTGGTTTGGTTTTTATATATATATTCTGGTTTATATCGTAATAGTTTACTCAAGTTCATTTTGTCGTTAATGTTCCTTATGCTTAAATTTGTATGCGGAAATATACTGTATTTTTGGTTTATGCGATAAGCACACTCGTTTATATTTGATTCCAGTAGTTTGTTCTTACGGGGATTAATTCCACAACCCCAGTCATATTCATTTAAATAAGGTCGTTTCTCCTTAACTAGTCATTAAATATTATGGTTTTACAATTCCTCGACCTAGTACCTTTCTAGTGATGCCAAAAGGGTTCTATTTTTTTCTTTCTAGATTGGTGTCTTTCTTTGTTTCCACAGAAACTACCATGCATGCTTGCACTTGTTTACCTGGCTATTCTTTTAGTAACAAGCTATATAGTTAATATTGTTATACTTAATTGTGGCTTACCGCTATGTCACTACCAACATGACCTTACAATTATTACTTTACCTTTCCTGAGGTTTGGGGTTTAACAATTTATTCATTATGTACCTTTGTTTATTCTGCTGGTTAAAATTTAACTTGTTGACAACTAAGCTGTTTTCCTATCTTAACTACTAACATTATAAACATTTTTCTGAAACTGTAATTAACTCATTAAGTAGTAATAGAACATATAATTATAATATTCAAGCAATACATAAGCTCATTGACTAGGGTTTGAGTTCGAGTTTATATTTATCTAGCTTGATAAACTGGAAATAACTCTATCTATTAATTTTCCTTCCAACCATGAGACAAGTGCATCTCCCCCCAAGCCACACTACATAGGGTTTCTCTTCAAGAACATGGTCTTCAGTAACAATGACTATCTAGTCTTCACCAGACTTAGCCACGTCACATTGTCTGTCCTTACAGCACAACAATGTTTTTCCTTAATCATTCCCTTTCTTCTTCACTGATCTCAGATGCCTCCATAGTCTTGATCTTAGGAATCAATTTCCCAAGAAGTAGTTAGGATTTGGTAACTTCCCAACCTAACTGTTTCTTGAGAATCCAAATTGTCATACATTAGACAATTCATTTTAAGCTAAGTAATTACTGCCTTTATTCTGGCATTCCACCAAAATTAACTAAATATTTATAAACTTAATCAGTTCCCAGATTGTAAAAGTATGCAGTAAATAAATACTTAAACATATGAGGGACATCAAATCTCCCCCCTTATGATTGAACTTCGTCTTGATGTTCTTCTATTGAAATAAATTTGGAAATACTTCTTTCATGTTTGTTCATTTTCCCAAGTAGCCTCTTCACGGCCAAAATGCTGGCACTGTACTTTAACCTGGGTGATAACTCATCTCCATAGTAACACTTCTCTCCAATCGAGTATACCCATTAGTTCGACCAGGAACTCTCCTTCCGGTTCTACCTGAATGACAAAGTAAACTTTTAGTAAATTCAAGAGATCAAGTGTAAATTAGTTATACAATTTTAAGTACATACACACATATGTAGGATAGATTGCTGAAACTTTTAACTTTGCTGCCTTACCTGAATATCTTCCCAATTTATTATGTGTTTGGGATCATATATATATTTCTTTAATAAAGAAACATGAAAGAGATTGTGCACATGAATATGACTAGGGAAGAAAAGTTGATAGGCCACTGGTCCAATTCGTGCTAAAATTTGAAGGGGCCGCAGTATTGGGGTGCCAATTTGGTACACCCACTCCATTGCAGCATACTTTTCTTAGACCGCATGCGGACATAGACATAATCCCCCACCTGGAATTCTCGAAAACTTCTTTTTTTCGGTCAACGAAATTATTTTGTCAGTTTTGGGCAGCCTTTAGACTAGTTCGCACTTATTTAACCATTCCTTCCATTTCTGCCAGCATATCAAGTCCTAACATTAGCTTGTCCTCTAGGCCACCCCAATTTCAGGGAGTCCTACATTTACGACCATATAGCACCTCAAATGGACTCATTTGTGTAGAAGTGTGGTAGCTATTGTTATATGAAAATTCTACCAAATGCAAGTACTCTTCCTACTTAGATGGTTGCTGCATCACATAAGCTCGAAGCATGTCTTCCGCAACCTAGTTTACTCGTTCAGTCTGCCCATTTGTTCGAGGGTGGTAGGCTATGCTAAAAAGTAGTTTAGTACCCAATATTTCAAACAAGGCTTTCCAGAAGGATGATGTAAACTTTACATCACGATCCAGTATTATAACCTTTGGAATACCGTGAAATCTGAAAATAGTTTGCATAAATATATTAGAAATTTGTACCGCCTTATAAGTAGATTGTATAGGTACAAAATGAGCAGACTTGCTCAGTTTATCCACCACTACTATTATGGAATCATTCTGTCTTTTTGACTTGGGCAGTCATGTTAGGAAATCAATAGAAATAATCTCCCATTTTCATTCCAGAGTCGGCAACAAGTGAAGTAAACCCGCTGGGTGATGATGTTCTATTTTAACCTACTTGGCATTCCAAATAGTGAGCCAAATATTCAGCCACCTCCTTCTTCATGTCGAGCCAAAAAATATTCTTTTCTAGGGCTTGTTATCAATTTTTGATAACTTGGATGGCCAACATAAGGAACCTTATGGTATTTTTATAAAATCATTTATTTAATACTCTTTACGTTGGGTACATACATCCTTGTTTTATAGACCAACAAACCTTCTTGATTTATTTCATATCCAAGTTGTTGTTCCTTGTTGTTCGAAATTTTAGTTTGTTGCCACAAGGTTTGATACTCTGAGTCTTGCTTTGCTGCATCTTTAATTTGTTCTTTCAAGGTGTTTTGTATCTTGCTCAAAGATATTTCATATAACAATTAGCTTTTCTACTTAATGCATCTGCAACACTATTCTCTTTGCCTTTTAAATGCTTAATTTCAAAGTCGAAACTGCTTAGGAAATCAACCCAGAGATATTTTCGAGCATTCAAAGTGGGTTGTTTGAAATAATTAGTCAAGCTATGATGGTCAATCATTAGCAATAATTTCTTACCCATTAGATAGTGTCACCACATTTTTAAAGCACGAATAATTGTTGTCAACTCCAAGTCATAGGCTGAGTACCTCTGCTCATCCTCCTTAAGTTTTCTTGATTCGTGCACAATAATCCTGCCATTTTGTATTAGTATGCCTCCCACCCCTTTCTTGCTGGCATCCGTGCAATCCACATAATCTTTATTTGAATCAACAATACTTAATATAGGCATAGTGATCAGTAAATGTTTAAGTTGGTTGAAACTATTTTGGCATTCTATAATCCTTTTAAAAAGATTACATTTCTTTTGCAATGAGGTAATAGGGTAGGCCACTTTGGAAAAGCCTTCAATGAATCTCTTATAATACCCGGCTAAACCCATAAATGACCTTATATTTTCCACATCTTTTGGTACAGGCCATTCCATAATGGTCTTTATTTTCTCCGGGTCCACAGCGATTCCATCTTTGATAATGACATAACGAAGATGTTGAATATGAATTCACTGTACTTGGCGTACAGCTGATGCTCCCTTAAAACTTGAAAAACAATTTGAAGGTGTTCTTTGTGCTCCTCTACTGTCTGAGAATAAATCAATATATCATCGATGAAAATTAATACAAACTTGTCCAGATATTGGTGGAATATATTATTCATGAGGCACATGAATGTTACAGGTGCATTGGCTAACCCAAAAGGAATCACAACGAACTCGTAGTGCCCATACTGAGTTCTAAAGGCGGTCTTTGCTATGTATTCCTCCTTTATCCTAATTTGATGATATCTTGAGCGGAGGTCGATCTTGGAAAACACAGTTGCCCCTTTCACTTGGTCAAATAATTCATCTATACAAGGTAAGGGATACTTGTTTTTGATGGTTAACTTATTTAATTGTTCATAGTCTATACACATTTGCATGGTTCCATCATTCTTTTTAACAAAAAGTACCAGAGCTCCCTAAGGCGACACACTAGGTCGGATATACTTTTTGTCTAATAGTTTTTGCAACTGCATTTTCAATTCTTTTAATTCTGGTATACTTATTCGATAAGGGGCCCTAAATACTGGTGCAGCCCCTCTCATTAGTTCAATAATGAAATCTATATCTCTTTTCGGAGGTAGTTCAGGAATTTCTTGAGGGAACACATCTAGAAAATTTTGTACTATTGGTATGTCTTCTAAGCAAATCTTATTTGTCCTTCAAATTTGAGTATCCCACTTGTATGGCATAAATATGGCACCCTTTTCGGATGCATTTGGCTAGTTGGGAAGTTGTCATGGGCCTCAGCTTTAAAGGTCCACAAAATATTTGAATTCAAACACAATAATCTAATTATATATGTATTTCTATTTTAAACCACAAATTAATCTGTTTTCGATTTTGAATTCAGTTTGATTTCTCCAATAACCAACCAATCTAAATTTCTCAACATTTTATATTATGTCGTGTTTAAAATGTAATACAATTTTTATAGAAAAATATAAAACAAAATTATAAGATATTTCAAATTCCAAAATATATTATCTTTACTTTCTATTTATTTAAAAGAAACATATTTAACTACTCGATATTAATACCTATTTTAATAAAATAATTTATTTCATTTAATGAATAACTTTTATATTAACTTTACTTTCTATTCATTTTAAAAATTAAATGATGCTCATACATACCATACATAATATCGTAATAACCATATACTTTCGAAATATTACACATGCAAGTTTAAGTTAAAAAATAAAACATATTCAACTTTGTAACGTATATCCTATCATCTAATCATTTCAGTAACCACAGATTATGAAAATATCAATCCTCCATCATAACAATAACGACCTTTTAAACTATTAACTTTTGCAGAAACAATTTTTTCAGCGGCTAATAATTACTTTTCCCCAAGCTTCTGTTACATCTTACAGAAAGGCTGATAAACATGAACGAATAACCTTTTTCCAAGGTGCTACAGTAACCTAATCAAATCAGTCAATGTCAACTTTTTACTTTTTGATAATTAGAGAATTCGGAAAAGAAAAACATCCAATATTAATGTAGTTAGTTACTCGTATAAAGACGAATAGCATGTTCCCTTATTGATACACTCTAAAATGAAGAAACTTGGGGCATCCATGGATGGAATTCGAAGGGTGAAGCGTTTGTCATGGAGCGATTTGTTTTAAAATTTGGCCTTTTAGGTAGTATATTTCTGGTATTTCTGGATTGGCATGCATTTTTATTTATTTATATTAAATATTATTAGTAAATTGATTCTAAATACTAAAATTTTAAAGTACTGAGATAGTGTGTGACTTGTTTTCATATTGTTTCTATTTTTTTGATTAAAGATTTATGAGTGATGTTTTTAAAGATTTGAATATGAGTGAACTATTAGTAAAGGGATCATAATTAGCATCTCTTGTTTATAGAAATTATGTGTGTGGATTATTTGTAAATTGATTCCAAACACCAAAATTCTAGAAAACTGAATATATGTTAGAACTTACTTTCATATTGCTTGTATCTTCTTAAAGTAAAGAAGTTAGACTAAAAGCGTGTAAGTGACACATCTAGAAATTTAAATATGAGTGAGACAACATGCAAATGGATCACAACTAACATCAAAATTACAGTAACCATCAATTTTGACGCTTTGGTTTGAAATTGCGAATCTGTCCGCATCCAATGCAAATGCCATGATCAATTATTTTCAACTGTAGAAGTCCACACCACAGGTTATTTCCAAACCTAACAAGTTGCAGGTACGCGGGTTCCCAGCTTTTGTCAATCCCATCTTAGCACCTGAAAGAACCCAAATAAGTAGGCCCGTTGACATAAACCATGTCCTTTAAATCGGTAAGTTATTATAAATCTTGGCTGTAATCTAACCTGCATCTCTTATGGTTTGGTTGTACTGATTTGATAGTGTGAAATTCTATGAAATATGGTAAGAGTATTCATGTATTCAGAATTTACGCTATGTTCTATAAGCTATGATCTTGAAAATAGGGCAGCACGAGCTTTGAAGTTTGATTTTTTTGGTTCCAAATGTTGTGATTGGTCCATCCATTCAAATCGTTTCATCAGGCTCTCCTGCGGTCAACGAACATCTTTTTTCTACGTGGAGACAAATAGAAACAAATATCAACTTTTTGAAAGGTCAGATTAGTCGATTCATGAACATTGCTCGGTTAAAGAATGCAAAGTACTGTTAACTTTTTAAACAGCCCTGATGGGATGGTGAAAATGTAAGGTATAACGACTTATACATAGAA
This sequence comes from Pinus taeda, assembly GCA_000404065.3. NCBI lineage: Eukaryota > Viridiplantae > Streptophyta > Pinopsida > Pinales > Pinaceae > Pinus > Pinus taeda. The sequence goes on along the minus strand of APFE030201148.1, from coordinate 305,712 downwards.
TATTAACTTATTTGACAAAAAGGTTTATGAAAATGTAAGGTATAACAACTTATACATAGAATATTAACTTATTGGACAAAAAGGTTAATGGGAAAAGAATCGTCCTGTCTGTAAACGACAAGACAGTGGGAGCTTGAAATTTGACACAATCGACCGAAGATACGTGATTTGAGCTCATCTTTATGTCCTCTTTCTCCCACGAGGACGACGCTCTAATGCGTAGTAATAAACCTATAAAAATTATTCAAAAGCACATTGTTTTTTGATAAAAAATAATCAAAAGCATATTGTTTGAGCGTTTGTTACATTTTTAATTGATTTAAAATCTAGATTATAGATTTCCACGATCATTTTAAAGTGTCCTCATACAGAGCACATATGTTACTGAAATTCATGTGAGACCCATATCATTTGGAATAGTATATGTTACTGAAATTCATGTGAGAGCCTTATCATTTGGAATATTATTCCAAATTAAATATTCATAAATTTATGAGATTTGATTGGAATTTGGTCATAAATATTGATATTGGTATGTATATTATTTTTTTCTGAGTAAAGTCAATTTTATTAAAAAGAGGAAAAATATCTACAAAATGACCGAGGTCAGTTCATTGCTCTGATAAGAGCCATCATTCCCAAAAAAAACATGAAGCCAAGTGCAGTACCCACATCATAGAGACACATACACCAAAACAGAGGAAATCCAGAGCCTAGATAGCATAGTAAACTTGCCCGAGGTAAGCCAAAACATTGCCAAAAAACATAGACCAACGTCGGCAAGAGCACGCTAATCAGCAGGTGGTTCTTCCACAATTCGGCACCAATCGAATTCTGGCTCATCTGCAGCAGGAGTGACGAACTGATCTAAAGGTCGAGGATCTATAGGCAACATCTCCGTATCTTGTGTGCCACCTGGGTCGACCCGAACATGCTGAGGTGCCACTCCAAAACCAAGCCGAGTTGCAGGAGGAGGACCAACAATTGCTCCGGAGCCTCCCGTATGAGTGTCAGAGCCCTCCACCTGCGTTGTCTCATAGAAGACCACGGCTATGTGGGTGGTTATCCGTGGCTGGTGCAGAGAACTATTGAAGGAAAAAATGGCAGATCCCGTCGAGGAGGGAGGCCCACGGGATTGGCCAGAGGCGTGACGCCGCCCGCGCCCGCTGCGAGTACCTGGATAGCGACCCGTGAACAATTCACTGGTGGGAGTAGGCGAATCCGAAGTTGTGTCCGTTGGAATGCGCCTGGGTTGGCCTCTACGCCAACCCATTCTCTGACGAAGACAAGCCATCGAAGAAGGGGTGAAAATAAGAACGCAAACAGGCTACGCGATGGAAGCAAGAACCAGCCAGCATCGAGAGGACCAACAGAGACGTGAAGAACCAATAGAGAGCTCTCAAGTGCTAGTCACAATCGGGAGTCCACAAGCCACCTTGGACTTGACCTTCCCAATCTCCCACCCTCCCAACTCAAAGATGTGGCAAGAGACAAGATGGGTGAATAGGGGGGCAGAAACAGTGAAAGGGATGCTCAGAAGCCACCTACCCAAACCAAAAGCCTGAATAGAGTCCCAGACATGATAGACCAACACCAGAACCACCAGATTGAAACCCAACAACCTCCAATGGAAAGGGATGAGCCTATGGAGTTGCCCTTTGAAGGCCAAACACAATGTTTTCGTCACAGGTTCAGAACCAACAGAAAGAACCATAAATTGAACAGAGGCAAGGAGATGAGCCCAGAGCCCCAACTCGTAATGCTTCAACGCAAACACACGGCAGTGCCAATTCTTAAGTTGGCTAGGCCTATCTCAAAAAACCCCATTCATAACTGCTACATTGATGATCGCCATCATCACTTGTAGGTTGCAGCGTGCGGAGGGGGTATCCATTGCCGAGGATGCATAGAATGAGCCTGAACCACCTGACGAGGGAGTGTAATGACTCGCATGCCCAGCGCTCGTCTGTTCTTCTGCATTTAACACTTCGTACAGGATGGGCAGGTGTCGAGCCACCTCCCCCCATCCTAAACCTGTCATGTTGATCGCCGCGTCAGTCACCCGCATCCGGGGGAGCTACATCCTTTTGAACCAGCATGTTGCATTCCTGGGCTTGTTCATGATTCTGAATGATGTCTATTGTGCCAGAAATCACAGTGTGTCTCGCTTCCACTCCCAAGTTAGCAAGGATATCAACCTTGTTGCCATCCCTCTTGATATGGTTGAAGATAATGGCTTGATTGTTGTGGAGATGGTGTTCTATGGCCTCCAACCTGGCCTCAAGCCTCCAGCTATTGGCTATTTTCCTCGCCTGAGTCCCATTTTGAAGTTGTTTAGCCATGTTGATGAGAATTTGGGAATCACCTTCAATTTCCAGGGGCTGTAAGTTGAGATCCCTGGATAGTAGAAGCCCTTGCCAAAGCCCCTCCAGTTCTGCCGAGTTGTTAGTGTCCCAACCTATCTTCCCAAACTAGATAAGGATTGGAGAGCCTTCATGGTTTCGAAATATGCCCCCAAATCCTACATTTCCGGGATTGCCCTTGGAAGCACCATCAAAATTGAGCTTGATTGTGTTCTTTGGGGGAGGAGTCCATGAGTTGTTTTTGCTGTTGTTGCACATAGACGGGGTGGGGGAATGAGTTCCCTGCGGGAATTGCAAATTCCAGTTAGCCCAAATGGCCTTCTCGTTTGCGATTGAGGGAAAGTCATCTTGTGCCCAGTTGCCAAGCGCAAAGGTCTCCTTGAGGTTATGGTAGAAGTTGACCCATATAATTTCTAGCGGAGTGCTTTGATCCTTGAATATACGCATGTTCCTCTCTTTCCAGATTGTACATAGGAGGAGACCAGGAATTATTCTCCATAATTGATTGAGAATTCCACTTTTGTAAGGGTCCTGTAGCCATTGGCGTAGTGAATCGAGGATGTCTTCCCACCCTCTGCAATTTCGTTGACATCGAAAGCTGGCTTTCTCCCATAATTGATTGGCAAGGGAGCATGAATCTAGGAGGTGCTGGAAAGTTTTCTCCTGGTTTTTGTAGTTGACGCATATGGATGGTCCATGAAAGTTCCTACGTCTGAGATTGTCCCAAGTGAGGATTCTCCGGTGCCCAACCAGCCAGAGGAACAGAGAGACTTTGGGCCAAATTCTTGAAGACCATATTCTGCTCCAAATGGGATCCAGGGGCTCCATATCCGAGCAAATGATTTTGTAGGCCTCTTTTGTAGTAAAGGTTCCTTTGGGCGAGTACCCCCATCAAAGGATGTCCTTGTCCTCCGAGTATCTGATCCGTCGATTTCGGAGCTCCTGCTCCAGAAGCTACTGAGTATGGTGATCTGCGTTCTCAATTATTCGATTACTATGCTTCCATTGCCTGTATCCCTGTTCTGTTTCCTGGATCCAATTCTGCCATACCTCTTCTTGTAGCTGCCCTTCCCTGTAGTGATTTGAAGTCTGTTCCAGGGTACTGTAGAGCTTCGGTAACGGATTCCACGCATCCATCCAGAACCGCGCCAATCGTCCATTTCTCACTTCCCAGAAGCTATGTTGTTGGATCATTAAGTAATGTTGTTTGGCCGCATTCCATATAAGAGAACCTTTGATTGTAGGGGTGTATCTGATTAGGTCTTCTGGCAGTCTAAGGTTGGCATATTTGGTGGTCTAGATGATTGCCCAAGGCTTGTTGGGTGCGGTTATCCATTTCCACCAAATTTTTGTGCACATGATTGAGTTGTTGTGACTGGGGTCCCTTAAACCAATGCCCCCTTTTTCTTTAGGCTTACAAACTGTGGTCCATCTTACCAAGGCCCATTTGTGGTTGGTACCCGTGGCGCCCCAGAGGAAATTACGTTGAAGGGCCTTTATATTTTTAATTACCCATTTGGGCGCTACCAGGATTGAGAAAAAATAAAGAGGCATAGCCTGAAGGACCGCTTTGATTAGCACCAAACAACTAGCAATGTTCAGAGTTCTGTGAGTCTAGAGATTTAGGCGAGATTCAAGCTTCTCAAGGAGCAGAGGCCAGGTAGCATGCTTTAGGGCAGTAGCAATGAGGGGAGCTCCAAGGTATTTAGATGGGAGAGATTCTATGGAGAATCCCAGGATACGAGCAATGGAAAATTGAGTGATAGTGGGGGTGTGGAAGAAGTAGATTTGAGATTTAGCCTTATTGATACTGGTGCCTGAAGCTTCTGAAAAATCGTTCAGAAGGGATTTAAAAAGAGAAGCTTCCTGAACAGAGGGGTACCCAACGAGCATATTGTCATCCACAAATTATTGGCGAGATATAGTTGGTAGATTGTGGATGGATAAGCCTTTGAGTTGCCTGGAGAGGAGGGCTTGCTTAATGTGACAACCCAGGCCTTCTGCCATTAGCACAAAAAGGAAAGGAGAAAGAGGATCTCCTTGCCTGATTCCTCTGGAAGGGCTGAAAGGATGGGAAAGGATACCATTTATGAGGATGGAGAAAAATTAGAAGAGATAAGGCTCATAACCCAACACACCCACATAGGCGAGAAACCAAAAGCAGTTAACATTTTTTGTATATAAGTCCAATTGAGCTTATCAAAAGCTTTTGAGAGATCAAGCTTGAGAATCATACCTGCTTGTTTGGACAGCTTGAGGGAGTGTATGATTTCATTAGAGAGGATGATGCCATCCAGAATCTGTCTACCTTCCACATAGCCCGACTGTTCCTGCGAAATGAGCAAGGGCAGTAACGGCTTTAACCTATTGGCGATTACCTTGGATATCACTTTGTATATGACATTACAGAGTGCAATTGGTCGAAATTTGTCTGGGGTTCTGGTGATCTCTTCTTTAGGGATTAGCGCAATGAAGGTTGAGTTGAGAGAGGGTAAAAGCCAGTGAAGGGTGCGTGACTCCTCCACCACATGCTAGACTTCTTCTTTTATCAGTTCCCAGAATGTGTGGAAGAACGTTGTGGTGAAACCATCCGGGACAGGGGCTTTGCCTTCCTTGAGTTGATGCATAGCTGCGTCCACCTCCTGTTGCATGATAGGGTGTAGAATGATTTCATTATGATCTACTGTAATGATTTTAGGCACATTTGAGATAATTTTTCCTATAGCCAGCCTCCTGTCCGCCTGGGGCTCTTGATGAACTTGCTGGAAGTGTCTTAGGAACTCTTGCTCAATCTCAGCATCACTTTCCACTCTCTCCCCGTCAGGATTTTGAATGAACGAAATGGTATTGTGCATTCTTCACTGAATTGTGGTTCGATGGAAGAATTTGGCGTTCCTCTCTGCTTCCTTCAGCCATCTAATCCTGGACTTTTGCCTCCACATAATTTCCTCCTGCTTCCTTCTTTCCTCCAGTTGGTTATGAATGTGTTGTTCCTAAGCAAGGGTCTCGTCATTGTGTCCCTCTGAGATGATGTGTTGTTGTAGTTCTGCCATTTCCGTGTTTAAGTCCTACTGCTCTTGAAAGATGTTGCCGTATGTCTCTCTGTTCCAACGCTTGATTTGGGCCTTGAGGAATTTGAGCTTTTGCTGAAACTGAAACATTTTTGAACCAATTGGCTGAGGGAAAGAGGTCCATGCTGATCTGATGAAGTCTTTGAATGTGGGGTGTGAGAGCCAGAAAGTTTCAAAGCGAAAAGGTCGCCTTGTCACATCACCTAGTCTTTGCCATTGGAGGGTGATAGGCCAGTGATCCGAGCCTGAGTAAGGGAGAATTGATGCCGAAAGATCTCCTCCAAGATGCACTGCATTGTCAGAGATGAGGAATCTATCAAGTTTGGATGCAATTTGCAGCCTTCCTGTTCTTCGATTACTCCATGTATGCGTGCCATTACAAAATTGCATGTCAATTAGAGTATTGTTTTGGATGAAATCTATGAAGTGGACGTCTTCCTGCTCCAGCCTAGCTCGCCCGCCTTTCTTTTCTTCTAGCTTGGTTATCATATTATAATCGCCCCCAATGATCCAAAGAGGGTGGACTCTATTGATATTGAGCTTTGCGACTGTGTTTAGAACTGCTATTTTTTTGCTAGCAACCTGTGGGAAATATACGTTGGTTAGATGACCATGAACATTGGTGCCTAAAATATGAAATGTTGCTTGATATTGGTATGTGTATTATAATAACACAGTAGTGTATAATTTTTTTTTTAAACACTATTTAGAACCTCATACTATTAGTCACTTCATCTATATGAACCATTAAAAAAATAGAAATTTAAATTTAAAAAGATACAAAATCTATTTTTAGTTTTCTCTAATATTTAATTTTTTCAAAACTTTTATAGACTTTATAAAATCTATTTAAAATTTTGAGAACTAATTGAAAAGTAATTGTTTTTTACTTAAAAACAATTACCTTGTCAGGATGTTATACATACATTTATTAAAAAAAATTTTCAAAATCTAAATATAAATATTTTTTTTTTTAGTTTTATTGTATTGAATTGATAATTTTCAAAAAATAAGGTTTATCTTATTTTTCAAACTTAATATAAGATTAAAATTTTTATTCAAAGATAAAACTAAAATATAAAAAATATTATTACTTACAAATTTAAGGATAAGCTATGGGGCTATAAGGAGATTGAAAGAAAAAGAAAGTTAAAATATTATAAGGAGGTGATCAATCATAATCTTTAAAAATAAAATATATTTTTTTCTTAACTAATGCTGAAAAGAAAATGAACATTGTCATGATAAAAACTAATTCTAATGAACTTCAAAATGAAACTATGCGTTGGTATATTCCCAAATTAATCAAATGAACAACCACCACCATACTTTTTATATTTAATATAATTTATGTTTAGAATTATTACAATAACATTATATTTTTCTGTATTTTAAATTGTAAAAAAAAAATATTAAAATATCATTATTTTATTATGATATAAATATAAATGGTAATCTTAATAATAATATAGCTAAATCATTTTTATAATTTTTTAATATATTATTTAATATAAAAATTATCTAAATGAAATTAAATACAAGTATTATTTATCAATTAGATAAGAGATTAAATCAAGGTAGACAAAGTGAGTTCAAATTTAATATCTAATATATGAAATTAAATGAATTGAATCACCAAAATAATAGAATATAAGAGGTTTGATTATGAAAGAAGAGAAGTTTTTGTTTTGTTTTGTTTTGTTTTTGTTTTTGTTTTTTTTTTTTCTAAGCAGTCAAATATATTTTTGGGGGTTTTGGAAGTTTTTCGCTACGAGTGACCTGAGCAAGGGTTTCAATTTGCATTCTGATTACTGTCACAAACTCTAGCGAAGGGCAATGCCCTGTTCGCAGAGCTTTGGAGGCGTGGGCTTGCCCTGGCCAACAAATGAGGCGAGCGAGGACTAATGGGGCCCCTTCATACAAGCAAGTAATGATGGATAAAGGAAAGGCCCCACTAGAAGGGGTGCAAATCTCTAGATCTGAAAATGCAAGAAAAGATGGGCTAAGCAAGAATAAAAAGGCTGGTGGGCAAACCAAGGAAACCCAAAGTAAAAAACAGACCAATGAAATCAAGATTCTGGAAGGAAAAGACAACGAGAACCCCAGTCCCAAGCAGGAACCACAAGAAGTAGAAGGAAGAAACAAAAAAACTATGGGAACCGAGGCCCTGCCCTAGCAAGGCACAGATATGGAGGGATCTGCCATAGCGACAAAGAAAATAGGAGGACCTGGGGCGTTGCAAGCCCAAAATGATAGAAATTCTACGGGTTTTTATCGCCGACCCTGAAATGCAAGCTTTCAGGGACCATATGTCAATACATGCAGTGATCTGTAAGTTCATGGGATTCTGGCCTACAGAAAAATCCCTCTGCTTCTAGATCAAGTAACAGTGGAAGCCTATGGGAGATGTCAGGTTACACCTGGGGGCAAAAGGGTTCTTCACTGTAGTCTTTGCGAACCCAGAAGACAGGGATCGCATTTTTGATGGAGGATTGTATTTCTATGCCTCAGCGGGCACCTCCATCAAAGGTACTATCAATTCCTTTGAAGTTCTTGGGTCCGGAATAGTCTCAGCCGAAATCCCTCAAGCACTAGACCGAACGCAGGAAATCCAGGATGCTCCTTCACAGGAAGCCCAAGATCCCAATCTAGATTTGATGAATGAGATCCTACAAGGTCATGAGTTGGCAAAAGACTTAGAAGGTGATGCGGAAATGACTGCCAGTGAAATAGGAATAGAGGATATGGAACTCAGTGACATAATACACTGGGAGAGCATGCATCTCAATACCATTGTAGAGCAATGGAAGTGAAAAGGAATGGAACATATCCCAGAGGATGAAGTAGCCAGAGTCAGTTTTCTCTTCCTGGCAAGGCAAGATGCATAACTAAAAGGGTAGAAAAGAGGCTTTGGTGCCACAAAGGGTCTGGGCGTCAAGGCCCAAGGGTTACATAAAAAAAACAACAATCCCAAACACAGGAAAAAGAGAGGCCAATGAACAAACAACAAAGCACTATAAGAGCTAGGTCAGATGCTCCTCAACTCAGGTAAGATGAAATCCCTTGAGGCTTTCACGTTCTCCTCTTAAACCTTGTTAATTATGAAGATTCTTTCATGGAATGCTAAAGGGATAAATAATCAAAGGAAACAAAGACTTCTGAGAAAGAAAGTCAAAAATGAAAATTCTGACATGATTTTTTTACAAGAAACCAAATGCTCTAGCCAGAGAATGAAAGGAATAAGTAGAAATTTAGGAAAAAGAATGGAATACATGGAAGTGGAAGGGAATGGAATGGAGGGAGGCTTCGCCACTTTTTGGAATCCCCACTCCCTCCATCTCATAAATATACATGCTTACACATGATATATCTCCCTGAAAATGCAAATCATAGAGGAATCCAATACATACGTGTGTACTAATATCTACAGCCCCCAAAGACTAGAGGATAAACTGTTAATGCTAGATCACCTCTCCAAGATGCAATGTAGACATTCCACTGCTAAAGCTATCTATGGAGGAGATTTCAACATGATTACCTCGCTTACAGAAAAGAAAGGAGGGGTAAGAACTCTGAATAGAGATGCAGAGGCATTCAATAGCTTCATTAGAGCATCAAAACTTATTGATATCTTCCCCAAAAATGGGTTACACACTTGGAATAACAAAAGAGGAAGAGAAAGGTAGATTGCCTCCAGACTTTACCATTTTCTTATAACAGAAGCCATCCTCCTTGAGGGGGTCACTGTGGAATCAGACATTATTCCTTGTGGAGGCTCTGATCATTAGCCCATCACCTTGGATGCAACCATCCTTGGCACTCCGAAAAACAAACCTTTCAGGTTTAAGAAATTTTGTTTGGGCCATCCGGAATTCATTTCTAAAATCAAACATTGGTGGCACGAGCCACTAGACACCAGAGGCACCAAAATGTATCGGTTCCAAGCCAAATTAAAGCACCTCAAAGCTTGGCTTAGGTCTTGGAACCAAGAGGTCTTAGGGAATATCTTCAAAGAAAAAAAGGCCCTGGAGGAACAAATGGCACAGATCCACACATAATGGCTCAAAGGGGACATCACCTAGGATTCCATTAGCATGGAGCAAGTCCTCATGCAGAAATGGAATGAAAGATGCCAGGAGGAAGAAATATTATGGAGAAAAAAGTCTCGCATACAATGGCTAAAAGAAGGGGTGAAAAACACCAAGTTCTTCCATCGTTCGGGTATAGATTACAGGTGCACCAACAAAATCACCCGATTGAAGGATGAGCAAGGCACCCCCTCCACTCTCATTAGGACATTTCCTCCATCCTCACTAATGACTTTAGCCATATAGCAATGGAACCAGACACTAATAGGGAAGAGGCTATTAGGGAAGTCATGTCTTCCATACCAAGGTTAATAACTAAAGATCAGAATAAATCCTTAGACCGCCCTGTCACCATGGAGGAGGTGGAAGAAGCAGTGAAGGAGATGCCTAATGGAAAGGCACTAGGGCCGGATGGCTTCACCATTGATTTTTTGAAAGCTTGTTGCGAAATTATGTGGCTGGAAGTATTGGAGGTCATGGAATATTCCTGAAAATATTCCTTCATCCTCAAATCCCTCAATTCCACCTTCATCACCCTTATTCCCAAAGAGGGGGCAGCTTGCACCCCTTCAAAATTTAGGCCAATTGCTTTGTGCAATGTTCTTTATAAGATTATCTCCAAAGTAATGGGCAAAAGATTGAAGCCAATTCTTCCTTTGATAATCTCAGAGGAGCAATCTGGCTACATGGAAGGTAGACAAATCATGGGTAATGTCCTGCTAGCACAGGAAATGGTTCACATTCTTTAATCCCAGAAAAAAGTAGGCATGATCATGGAGTTGGATCTCTCGAAAGCCTATGATAAGGTCAATTGGAAGTATCTCGAAGCTATTTTGGAAGCTTTCGGGTTTGCACAACGCTGGATGAACTAGATTCTAGCCTTAGTCAAATCCCCCTACTTTTCTATTCTGGTCAATGGAGCTCCCACCCTCCCTTTTGCCCCCTCTAGAGGCATTTTCCAAGGGGATCCCATTTCCCCTTTTCTTTTTGTCATATTGATGGAATGCCTGAGTCACATCATTAAAACTGCAAAGGAAAGGAACTTTATCGAGGGCCTCCAACCCCTACCACCTTCCCCAACCACTACTCATCAACAATTAGTGGATGATACTGTGCTCCATGGAAATCCAATGATTCGAGAAGCCCAAGGTCTCAAAGCTATCCTTAATCTCTCTGTCAAGCAACAGGTATGGACCTTAATTTGGATAAGTCCTCCATTTTCTTTTTCAATACTCACTTAGCAATCCAAAAAAATCTTATTGCTATCCTTGGGTTTAGAAGGCAAAGCCTTCCCTCTAAGTATCTCGGGATCCCTCTCATTGATAAACCCTGGCAAAAGCTCCACTAGGAGAAACTACTTTCCAACCTAGAAGAACGAAGTAATCATTGGACTAATAGGGTCCTTAACTTCGCTAGCAAGCTGGTCCTGATTAAGGCTATCCTACAAGCCATTCCTCAGTATATGCTCTACATCCTTTCGATTCCCAAAGGTATTCTCCAAAAAATAAGAAACATTCAAAGAACCTTCCTATGGTTGGGAAAATCTGACAAACATAAATGGGCTCTTGTAGGTTGGGAAAAACTCTGTAAACCCAGGTTCCTGGGTGTTTTGCGGCTTCAAGACCCGGACACAGTAAACAAACCCTGTGGGGCCAAGCTATGGAAAGCCAGGTATGCTGAAAACTGGTGCCCTCAGGATGATCTCATTAGAATGATTGAACCTCCAACCGGATCCCCCATTTGGAACATGGAAAGGGCCAGTCGGAACTTCATACAAAATCACTGCTTTTGGGAAATCTGCAATGGTAACACAACTCTCTTTTGGGAAGATGCTTGGCAACAACTTCCCAAGCTTGAAAGTCCTGATTATCTTCCCCTGTATCATAGGTACTAGGAACAAGGAAAACTCAGGGTGAACCAATACTGCACAGACAATATTGTGGACCAGCAATGGAGACATTGGCATCCTAATACTACCTCACAAGAGGATAGAATGAGCAACCTTCTCTTATCCCTGCACTCTTTTCTGGATAAGAGGAAGATTCGTCACTCTCAAGATGAAGATCAACTAAGATGGGGAAAACTTTATGGAGGTACCTTCAACCTAAAGGAAGCCAAACAATATTTAGAAGATAGGGATTAGGAAGAGAAAGTGAATTGGCATAATAATGTTTTGGAACCACCATCTGGACAAAGATAAAAACTTTCTTATGGCTCCTAATGCATCATAAGATCCTCACTTGGGAGAACCTGTGCAAAAAAATGCTTCATTGGTCCATCCCAATGTCCCCTTTGTGAAAAAGAAGAGGAGTCGATGAATCATCTCCTCAACAATTGCGAATGGACCAATAAACTATGGGTATGGATGGAGGAAATCTTCAAAAAAACTGACAGGAATAGAGAGTCCATACAAGACAACATAGCTAACTGGGAAACCAAATATTCAAGCTGCAACACTGTAAACATCCTATGGATGCTAAGCCTTGGTTTTATAGTCCGGTCCACATGGAAAGAAAGAAATAGAAGAATTTTTCAGAGGGATTCTAGGAAGCGAGATACCATCAAAACAAACATCATGCAAAATATGTGTGAAACTACCCTTACCAAGAGTAAAGCAAAACATGCAAATAGGCATTCCGCAAATGACAGTCGAATTCTGCAGATATTTGGCATGAGTGCTGCAACTGACCTCAATTCTCCGGTGCAGAGACCTCAACCCGCTCCTTCTCTGCTGTCCTGGCAACCTCCTTTCCCGAGGTTTCACAAATTAAACTTTGATGGAGCCTTTCGGGGCAACCCTGGCCCGGCTAGCCTTGGCGGTGTAATACACAACAATAAAGGGGAAAATCTTCACATCTATAGCAATTCTATGGGGGAAGCCTCTAACAATGAGGTAAAATTTGCAGCTTTGGAACAAGGTTTGCAGATCCTAATCCACTTGGGTAGTGGGACAATAATAGTGGAAGGAGACTCACTCTTAGCCATTAATGTTGCGAGGAAAATGCAAAATGGCTCGCGTTCTGAGAAGGTAACAAAGCACTGGTGCCTAGCCATGGTCACTGCACTCATTGCCAAACATCTCTCCACTTTCACTAGAGTCATTATGCAGGCAATCAGGTGTAATGTGAATGCAATGGCGGATAGCCTACCCAACCACATGGTCGACCACCTGAATGATGACATTGACACCTGTTGGCAAAGTGTCACTTATGCCAATCTTCGGGACAAATGCCTACAAATCTCAAGGCAAGACCTCACAGGCGTGTCAAGAGAGGAGGATGGCTTACAAGGTACCGATCATCAATGAATTATGTGGTTTTCTCTAAATATTTATTCCCTACTCCTTAATGCCCGGAGGTGGCACCGCTGGAGGTTGTCTAATGGCTCACATTGGAAAAGGCGGGAGATCTACCATAAGGATAGAGGCCATCATACCTATCATGAATTGAAGTACGCGTGGCCTCTTCTCTTCAGTGATAAGCATGGTAGTCTGAATGTACTCAAATGTAATAATAAGAAGGTCGTGAGTCAACTATTGGGGATTGAGGCTGCCAGAAACATGGAAAAGATGGAGGTTTCAGTTAAGATCACAACCCCTCGCATCGTGTCTTTCACTATTAATACACAAACAACCAGGAAAGATTTCACTTGCTTATGATATTCCTTAGAGCTCAACCCTATGTTTACTGTTTCATGTATAGGAGTTCGATTTTCAATAGCCTGCACCTACAATTGTGATATGGCTGAGCACAACATCTTGAGCTCCAGAGCTACCACAGATTTAAAGAGGGCCAGGAAGAATTACGAGGCCTCAGTCTCCAAGAAAGGTAAACAGCTCATTGAAGAGCTCCAAGTTGAGGTGAACAAAGCCAATGAAGGGATGGACATGAAAACCATCGGCGAGGAGGTAGATTGCCTCTCGGACCCGAGCACCCCAGCAACCAGAGATACCAAGTTCCTAAGAACGCAGAGTGAGGCTTGGAAGATGAAAACGATGCTCGCTAAAGCCATGAGCATGCAAGGGGCAACTTTCAAGGATGCCTACCAAGTGAACTCCCTTGCCTCTCCAAAGAATTCGGCGCAGCTCGACAAGCTGGAGATAACCCTCAAATCCCTCACGGAGGAACTTAAAATGCTTGCTCAGAGCCTGGCAGGGTTTATTTGGCTCTTCAAGCTGTCTATACACCATGGTCTTAATGTCTCTATTGATATCCCTGAAGAGAATTCCAATACAACCATCATCAGACGCCATTGGTCTCCCAATGTTCCCAAGGGAGATGATGGCGCTGGTCCGAGTGCTGCTAGTTCTCCATGAGTCACCAAAATCAACTTGTAGGATTCGTGGGGGGCGGTCTTCTTCTATTGGTTCATGTCTATCCTCTGCTTATGGTTTTTTTTGTGTCTATTGAATGTAAGCTTTGGTGGGCCTTTAAGTGTCGTTCTCTAATTGTAGTTGCTCTAGCACCATCTGGCAGCCCTATGTGGTTGGTCGTTATCTATTTCTGGCAGCCCTGTGTGGTTGGCCATTATCTGTTTCAATTTCTATTTTATTTAGGTTCAGTTTATGGTATTCTTTAATCAGAACATTTCCTGTCCTACAAGGCCTATATAAGTGGTCTTTTGCCTTGACAGGTCTGCATTTTCTCTTTTCTCTCTGAAAATGGCAGGCCTGTTTTTTGTAACCATATGTAATATTTTTATGATCTAATATATAAGCTGATTTACAGAAAAAAATATAACATATGAGATCTAATTTATTGAAGGCACTTAAAGCATTATGTAAATATTAAGATTCAAAATTAAAATTACTGTGAGTCAAACCAAACTAATAATATATATATATATGAATTTAATAAAATTGGATTAAATACATTCAATTTCCAAATTGAATTAATAATTTTGATTAGATATTAAATTATTAATAAAATTATCAAATAAAATTTATGTAATAAATTTAAAGAAAATAAATTTATAATGAAATAAAATAAATTAAATAAATGAAATTAAACCAAAAATTAACAAACCCTTAACCAATCAAAAAAATCCAAATTAAATTTATGATAATAACTGTTAATTATTTGTTGAGAATTTATAAATATTATTTTAAATAATTTAATATAAACTACTAATTACAAATATTTAATAAAATTACATTGCAAATATTGAGATATAATAGTCATATATGTTAAATATTACAAAATTAATAATTTTTAAAATAAAAATATTTGTATTTTCATAATACAGTATTTTATTTATACTCAAAAATTAAATTTTTGTTTTATGAAATTAATTATTGATTTTATTTACAAATAATTAAATATTATTAGTTCATTTTTCCATAATTAAAAATAATGATATTGGTATTTTATTTTTAGAATTATATATATATATATATATATATATAGATTAAGTTTATTTTACTATTTTTTTAATATATATATGTATGTGGTGTTTTGTGAGAGAGAGAGAGTGTGAAAGAAATAATTTGTGAAGAAAATAAGAAAATAAACGTGTTAAATTTTTTAATATGAAAAACATGATAAAATATGGTTTCTTAAAATGTAATAATAATTTAAAATATATTTTAAAATCACATTAGTTGGTTCGAAACGCCTCATAATTGTTTATGTGATTTTGCCGAAATTATTCTCTCTTACATGCTATGGATCACAGAAGTCTAAATTCTATAATATTTTAA
>APFE030201148.1:246387-289789 GCA_000404065.3 Pinus taeda | reverse complement strand
ATTTATTTTACTTAACCAATCCTATATAACATTTTAAATTCCAAAATATATTTACTTTCTCTTCATTTTTTCAATGTGGTATTCATGCTTATCATATGATGCTTATAAATACGATATATTATATCTCAATAAAAATATACTTTCAAAATATTAAACATGCCACTTTAAGTTAAAAAATAAAATACAATCCACTTTGTAACGTATATATAGTGCACTACACCCTAAGCATTTCTGTACCCACGGACTTTGAAAATATCAAGCTTACAACTTTACTATGGTCATGAACCTCATTAAATAGTAATTCAGGTTTTTACTAATTAATACTATCTATGCTAAATGTAATTATGACTTCTATAATTTCTACCATATAATACAACATATAACTTTATATCCTCTTTCGAGATTCATTATGGCTTTTAATGGTTGGGAATTATAAAGGTTATGAGTTGATAATCAATACTATATTAGAACTTTATGCTACATTATGTGATTGCAAAGAAATCCGAATCAATCTTATTTTAATTCATTCGTATTATGATATTTATTGATGTTTTAATAACAATAATTAAAGAGTACAGGCATTAACACCACTGTTATCTATTAGGTAGCTAACCACCCTAGATTACTGGACCTTCTCTGGAGTGTTCACTTATGACCTCCAACTGTACTCCACTTGGCTTCGATCCCAAGATGCATTGGACAGTGATGCTTCACTCCTCAATTCAGACAATGGATGCGGCTTTAGGTGGAACTAAACCCTAGGATGAATGAGGTAACTCATTCCTTGTTGCATTTTCTGCTTTCCTAGCTCTACTCTCTACGAAGACTTGGCACTTCATCCTTTAGGTGAGTCTCTGTGTTTACCTATTCTCATGTTGATGGGTTTATACCTTATGCACCATTGAGTATGGATGTCCATGACTTGCTATTCATTTCTCAAGTCCAATGTTTCATAATTCCCAGCTTCAGGTGGCTGCCATTCGAAGATGTCTTCGTCGAACTAGGTATTTGATATTCATTGCTTTGGGTCTATGATAATAGTCTTTTCTGAATTTATCTAGCTATACTTTTTTAAGATTTTTCTCGTTGTTGTTGTCTTGCAGGTTCATCAGGCATGTTGACTAAAGGGACACCTAGTTTAGTTCATCTGGTTAGGGATTCGAACCTTGGCAACGAGACTGTTCGGTTATGCATAGGGTTCTTAAACTATGATTTGAAAGAGAAATTTCCTTTATGAAGAACATTTGATCATGCACAATGATCTCTTTTGTTCATAATTTAGAATGTAATCGATAGGGTTTTTCTGGTCATGAACCAAGGTCTTAACGACTGTTTGATAATTTAACGACATGTATTCTTCCCTTTATTCACTGTATGTAAGGTTTAAACCAGCTCTCTATTTAAAAGAGGCTACAACATGGTGGATTTTTTGTTGGTTCATGGGGTTACAAACCCTTACAATTCTTTTGTCTCAAACTAAGATTTTAAAGGAGAAGACTCTGGTCCGTTTTATATATATATATATTCTGGTTTATATCGTAATAGTTTACTCAAGTTCATTTTCTCGTTAATGTTCGTTATGCATAAACTTGTATGCAGAAATCTACTGTATTTTTGGTTTATGCGATAAGCACATTCGTTTTTATGTTTGATTCCAGTAGTCTATTCTTCTGGGGATTAATTCCACAGTCCCGGTCATATGGATATAAATAAGTTCGTTTGTCCTTAACTGGCCATTAAATATTATGGTTTTGTAATTCCTCGGCCTGGTTCCTTTCTAGTGATGCCGAAGCGGTCCTATTTCTTTCTTTCTAGATTGGTGTCTTTCTTTGTTTCCACGGAAACTACCACGCATGCTTGCACTCTTTTACTTGGCTATTCTTTTAGTAACAAGCTATATAGTTAATCTTGTTATACTTAATGGTGGCTTACCACTATGTCTCTACCAACAACACCTTACAATTATTACTTTACATTTCCTAAGGTTTGGAGTTTAACGCTTTATCCATTATGTACCTTTGTTTATTCTTTTGGTTAAAATTTAACTTGTTGACAACTAGGATGTTTTCCTATCTTAACCACTAACATTATAAACATTTTTTTGAAACTGTAACTAACTCATTAAGCGGTAATAGAGCATATAATTATAATATTCAAGCAATACATAAACTCATTGACTAGGGTTCGAGTTGCAGTTTATACTTATCTGCTTGCTGAACTAGAAATAACTCTATCTATTAGTTTTCCTCCCAACCATGAGACAAGTGTGCCTTCGCTCTCTGTCTCCCCGTAAGCCACACTACATAGGGTTTCTCTTCAAGAACTTGGTCTTCAGTAACAATGACTATCTGGTCTTCACCAGACTTAGCCACATCACACTTTCTATCCTTATAACACAACAATATTTTTCCTCAATCATTCCCTTTCTTCCTCACTGATCTCAAATGCCTCCATCCTCTTGATCTTGGGAATCAATTTCCCAAGAATTAGTTAGGGTTGGGTAACTGCCCAGCGTAACTATTTCTTCAGAATCCAAATCGTCATACATTCGACAATTCATTTTAAATTAAGTAATTATTGCCTTTATTTTGGCATTCCTCTTTTCAGATATTTAAAAAATTAACTAAATCTTTATAAACTTAATTAGTTCCCAGTTTCTAAAAGTATGCAGTAAATAAATATTTACACATATGAGGGACATCAAATCAACCCCCTATGATTGAACATCATCCCGATGTTCTTCTATTGAAATAACTTCAGAAATACTTCTTTCATGGCTTGTTCTTTTTCCCAAGTAGCCTCTTCAAGCCCAAAATGCTGCCACTGTACTATAACCTAGGTGATAACTCATCTCTACAGCATTACTTCTCTCCGATCGATTATACCCATTGGTTCGACCAGGAACTCACCTTCTGGTTCGACTTGAATGACAAAGTAAACTTTTAGTAAATTCAGGAAATCAAGTGTAAATTAGTTATACAATTTTAAGTACATACACACATATGTAGGATAGATTACTAAATTAACTTATTATAATAATAATAAGTTAATTTAGAGTATACAATTTTTTTTTATATGATCAGTTAAAATATTTTACTCTATCCCTCCTTGGCTTTTTTAATATTTTATACTATTAGTGCCTTTTATAACTAACTACTATCTTAATTAATTAATTAAATTTATTATATATATATATATATTATATATATATAGATAATATATATAATATATATATAGATAATATATATATATAATATCTATTTCATAAGGTAGTTTAATCCTTTTTTTTTCTAAGTAAGATTAATTCTATTAATAAAGTAACAAAGTACAATTACAACGAGACCAAAGTCAAGACTCTTCTCTGAAGAGAGGCAAAACTGTCAAGAAAAGCAGGAGATATGAGTAACTGTAGGCAGTGAGTTCCTAGACGTGATTGATATCAGAACCCATGCAGGGGACCAGATTGATATTCTTTTGATACTTCCTAGTTGACAAAAATGACAAAAAACACAGGAGAACCACAAAACTGTGTGCATGACAAAGTAGTGTAAACATCACATAACAAGAAGAAGAAGCCGGGGAGAGCGCGCTAGTCATCTGGTGGTTCTTCCCCTATATGACACCATCCATATTTTGGCGGATCCCTTGCTTGAGCCATGTTCCGATCGGAGGGACCAGCGTCAACTGGCACCATCACTATATCCTGAGCACTGCACACCTGTACATTCAAATCCTGTCGAGGTGCATTTCCAAGTCCCAACTGGAGAGAAGAAGGAGCAAAGACTGCCTCCGAACCTCCCGGATGAGAGCTAGAGTCCTCAGTCTGATCCATCTCATGGAAGACTACCGTGATATGATCCGTTATCTGAGGCCTATTCAGAGCGCTGTTAAAAGAGAAAATTGCCGAGCCAAACGAGGAAGGAAGCCCAGGGTGGTATCTGGAGGGGTGGAGCCTCCCTCTGCCATTGCGGGTGCTGGGGTAGCGGCCAGCGAATAGCTCACTGGAGAGGGAGGGCGAATCAGAGGACAAGCTGGTAGGTGCACGCCAGGGCTGGCCTCTCCGGCACCCCATTCTTTGGCGAATACGAGGCATCTGAGAGGGAGAGGCACCTGTATTACACACTGTGTCCCAACGTCACGCATAGTTGTTTCACGTTCCTAGGAGGTTCCAAATTCACAATTATGACGATCTTTAGAGGGTCCACCATCCATCCTTGCTTATAGACAACATGGTCAAGAAAAATTTCAAAAGGCACACAACATATACATTTCTTTAAGTTTAGCACGGTTTGATACCTTCGACATGTATCTAGGATGGGACGCAAACTCGCAACATGTCACTTGACCAACCCAAACACAGTCTAGTCATCAAAACATACTTTCAGGAACTTATGAATAAATTCTTTGAATGTTGTGATATCTTTATTTGATGATAACCCAAAAATCCATCAGTCAACGAATACACCTCTTGTCCACCAATAAATGGTGTTGGAAGCGGATCATGCACACAAGCATCGTTAAACTTCCGCATATCTACGCATATACGAATATCTCCCTTCTATTTCTTTTCTTGGACCACCATTGGGCTTACCCAATATGATTCTTCTACAAGCTCAATGATACCAACTTACAGCATCTTATCCAGTTCTAGGTGCACCTTCTCCTTATTCTTTGGATTCAATCGGTATGGCTACTACTTAATAGGTTTTGCATCAAGTTTCAATGTAATCTTCATAACTCCAAAATCTCCAACAATTCCTTTCAAATCTGAAAAAGTCATGGGGAATAAGTCCTTATACTCGCGCAACAGCTCGAATACCTTATCAACCGTATCTTCATCCCAATAATCTCTTACCTTCATGAACTTAGGTTCTTCCTCAGATCCAATTTTTACCTGTCGAGTTTTCAAAGGCTCTAATATATCCAGGTTCACCACCTTCAGTCCTTCGACCTTACGTTGTCCTTCAGTTTCTCGAATGGTAATATTCTGTGGATCATCCTCTTCTTCAGCAGTCACATTATAGTATTCCAGCACGTGGCATAGTTGCGTACACCAATCCGGCTAAGTCCACTCTATTGGTCCTTTGGCATTCTAAATATAGCTGCTTTTATTTCTTGGTGCGCTTCATCAATACTATCAAACCCATCCTGAAAGCTGAAGGTTAATAGAAAACACTCCCTTAAAATGTCCCATTCTGCAGTCCCATGGCGAAGCTCTGTCTTCAAATACCAGTTCATTGGGATCATATCTAGCGTATGACAGAATATGTTCACCCATTGTAGTTGTGGTTATGTTCCGCAGGCCTTAGTCCATCGTTATAAATTATCGCGCGGATCATTGTTCACACTGTATTTTCTGTCATTCTAGTATTAGCATAGCCAAATATTAACTTCATCATTCTTTTGTATTCTCTCCATCCTGCAAAGCTTTCTTTGTGCGTACGCCACCAATGGGCAGGCGTAGCACATAGCACCAACTCTAGTGCCTGGAAGCGATGCTCTTCAAGTACTTCTCTTTCAAATTGATCCAGAAAATGTTCCACATCAGTCAAACCATCATAATGTGAAATATTTCTTACCTCAGTCGAGACATATCTCAATGACTTGGTCATCATATTGCATCAGAGCATAGATACTTCATGCATCCAATTATGCTAATGTTCAAGCTCTTTGTCTGAAATTGAGGCGTAGGAGCTATTCTTTTCCCACAAAATTCATCCATCGGTTGTAGGGCTGACCTAATCCTCATCTCGCAATGTTAAATTGTATATCTGATCTAAATCATCGTCACTTTCTGCATAGTCGCACACTAGTTCAGTATAATGCACTCCCTTTGCAAGGTCTAATGGCACTATAACCCTGGGTGACTTCTTCTCAAATGACATCTTCTGCTTCTTCAAATTGATTACCCCTTTCATATTAATAGCTCAGTCGATTCCTAACAGTCCATGGTATGGGTTACTATCATCCACTATCTCAGTGACTTCAAAGTCAGCCAGCGCACTCGCCCCCTCAATATCCACCGTTACACCATATAAACGCCCCATAGGAATAATCTGTTATTGATTTTCTATGTACAACTGAATAGGAGACCACTGCAGTGTAGGTCTCCCCATCCTTTCCCATGTCTTCTTGGGAAAGACATTCGAGTCAGACCCTAGATCCAAGATGACCTAGTCCATTTCATATTCACCTATCAGTGGGGTTAGCCTCATCTCGCACCCTGTTGTGCCTTATGTTTACTAATATTTCTGACTATGCACTGCTCTGTAGGAGTCTTTTCTTATTGGCACATTTGTCTATTAAGTGCTGCAATCCTTTGACTGCTTTTTGATCACACACAATATTGATACAAGTCTTCAGAAAGGTAGCAAGAATTGAAGGATCTACTTCTTGCGATGCATTAGTCTCTAGAATTTTTTCCTGACTTCATGAGGTGGAGGCCTCAGCGAAGTTCTTCTTTGCTTCCAAGAAAGTTTCTTTAGTGTGATTCATATCAAAGTCGACTTCCTTCTCAGTAGCCTTGTGTACCCATTTGTCTTCCTCAGTTTGCTTACCTATATCTGTGCCTGTTGTCATACCACTTTTCAACACAATATTTACGTTCTAACCTTCTTCGTGGGGCTCCTTCCTCATCATCTGAATGTTATGCATAGGTTGCTATGTTTGTACCTTCTTCTCTTACATCCTTTCCATAAGGATTGGACATTGCTCTATGACATGGTCAGACTGTCGACAATACTAGCATAAGGGATGCGTGGGATTTGGACAATCTTGCGCAAAATGTCATGCTTCGCTGTATTTATAGCATATTATCTGCCCACGCCCTCGCCCTGGTCTAGTGCCTCTCCCTTAGCCTTGATCTTGGAATCCTCCACACACTGCTCCAATGCCTTGATCCCGAGGTCGGTTTTCTTCTTGCATTCTGTAAGTAGGGGTCCTATCCATCATCAGTTCATAACTTCTACAATGGTGTTCATCGTGTCCCACAGACTTATAGAAATTGCAAAATAATTGCTCAGGGGTCTATACAAACTTCTGCAATAGGTGGTAGTTATGAATAGCATGTTGTCCTGTAACGTGACAAATAGTGCACAATAGCGCAGCCCCTACGCTCGTCCCCACATTTTTCTCAAGTTTCAGGAGCAATGACCCTCCCCATATAATATAATTCCTAAAGACCGAGAAATGATCCCTATCATGTCCATGGCTCTTACATTTTAGACACCAGATCTCAGCGCGCACCTTCGGTTGAGCTTCCCTTCCTTTCTTCAAGCTCTACAACTCCAAGTGTAGGCTTTCCAGCTGCAAATGGATTTGTTTCACTCCAACGTTTGTATCCTGAACAGGCGATGCATCCAGCCTCAGTGCGATCTCCAAGGCTTCTCCTTGTGTTTCTATTTTTTTGTTGAGACAGAGGTATTCTTAAATGTGGCAAGAGTGATGTTATAAACCAATCACGATGCTGAGTAAATGAGATTTTCATATTGGACTACCTGATTAACAATTTCAATCTCTGATCAAGTCCCATAGTTTCTCATCGACCTTCTGTCATATTTCCTTAACTTCAATTACTGACTATGCCTCTGACTTAGGCTTAATGAAATCCTTGTTCAAAGCTAGCTAGGTATCTACCAATGATGCAGTGGGGTGATCAATGAAATACTTGATATACCATGTTAATGCATGGTCATGTAAGGCTGTAACCAACTGCACTTTCCTAATATTATCATTCATAATATGTTGTGGTGTCTCAAGAGCATCTATGACAAAAAAAAATTGATCTGGATCTTCGGTCCCCATTCCTTTAAATATTGGAATCTTCATCACATTCATCGTGTTGAATGGTGGAAATGGAGGTGGATGGGGTGAAGGCATAGGTGTAGGTGTATGAGGTGGAGGTGGAGGTGGATTGGATGGATGAGGTATCCTTGGAATACCCTGCATTATTAACTAAATTTCACTTCGCGATGTAGTCAGCATTGCCCCCTCATCATCGCTTGAAGGGGGTTCAATGAGCGGACTATATTCTAGGTTGGATCCTTCGTTCCTTCTAAAGAGCCTCTCACTCATGGTCCTTCAAAGATCCTTTGCTCTGCTTCACTATAGCTGATATTCCTATCAATCGTGAAATAAGTCACAAAACTGCCCAATGTGCGTTCAATCGAGTGATCCATAGCCCACGCGATATTGATTTCTCATGCTTCCAGATGTCGCGCCAATTCAGGAGTCCACACTATAGGGCCTTCAAGCCTCCATGTCCCTTTACTATCGGCTAATTTAGACTACCACTCATATAGTTCTTCAAGGAAGAAACAAAATAACTCATCGGTCTTGTCTGTATACAAAAATATCTACAACCATTGCTCCTTAGATAGTTTAGTGTTCCTGTTCTCTTGAGCCTCGAACGCGTGCAATTTTCGATCAATCCACTTATCAAGCTCTTTCTTCGTAGGAAACCATTTATCACACATCTCTTAGATAGATCTCAATCCCAGAAATAGAACCATTTGTTGGCTAAAGGGGGCATGACCCAGGTTCAGAGTTGTTCATGCCAACCAACAAAACGCAAACTACTAACACTTTCGCCAACAACCTGTGTAGCGGAGGCTGCAGTCTCACTCAAAGCAGTATTGGAGGATTCTAGAACCAAGTTTCTGCATCGAGGGACATGTGATAAGTGTTTTTAAGTTCGGATAGTTTACATCTACCTTCGCGTAGATCGATATCCTTTTAGGGCTCAGTATTGTAACTAGGGTAAAATGGCTTCTAGAGCTTGGTGAAGGTCTACAATTAGTCTTTGCAGACCTTAAACATATATTTTATCCACTTTGATGTATCAATGCATAAACCTAGATCTGACTTCGCGTAAATCTATCCAATTCATTAGAAACATAGAAAAAATAACTCTTATCTTCACAAAACTAGATAACTACTTAAATCATGCATAAATAAGACATATTTAGTGGTTTTGTGCAACATTCATTCATTATTCCACATAAAACATATTATAGGTGACAATTCCTAACATATCCAAAATTCAACAAAAATACTCAGATTTCTCAATAATTCTTCAAAATCAGTCTTTATTGGTCTTCAATGTTTAGATTATAGACTCTTCAACCTATGCACTCAGCTACAGGAGCCTTCCACTTCTCTCCTAAGTACAGGAAGCAGAGACTTGTTACCTTATCACTTGCCCAAAATAATCTCTAATTTTCCTTAAATTACTTAGTTCTAAGTTATCTCTAAGACTCACTATGAATCAACTATTTGTAGCTTTCTTCCATACAATACTACAGTCCGTGGACCATGGGTGAGTCTCAGAACTGACTTATTTACTTATCCAAACAAGGGGCTAAGACCCCTTTGACTCCTATCTATCTGCGCGCTATGCATCCACATTTCATGGATACTTTACATCTTTTCCAAAAACTTATACAAAAATTGGGTCAACTAACCCCAAAACTGATCGTGGGGACCCTATCCCAATAAAGGCTTTCAGCACTACACAAAAGAGAATCCTTTGGGATATGATGGAAGTGATTAAAGTTCCTCTTGAGTTGAGTGTTGTTGCAGCAAGATTCTATGAGAACATTATCACCAAATTTAGAAACACTAAAGGCTGGTTAGAAGAAACTAATTCCCATATTTGAGTGAAGCAAGGTTATCGCTTGTTTCCCATCCTTTAAATTTGCATGTACATTGACAAGTTAGAAGATTGATTTCTAGAATTAGTTTGCAATGGCCCAAATCTTGTTGGTATATCATCATTCTTATTCTTTATTCTAAGTTCTTATCGCGAGGAGTCCCTATGATATTTTTAAGATCCTAGGAATCATTAAGGATTTGTAATCCAATATGGGTATGACTATTAATGCTGAAAAAATAAAAGTCATGATAATTAAATAAAAAAATATCACCTATGAAACTTTTATGTATGACAACAACCACTTGGAGTAAGTTCCTTCATACAAATATCTTAGAATCATTGTTCATTACAAGCTCAACTAGAATTACAAAATTGAGAAAAGATTAAATGAAGGGTGGAAAGATTATTATGGGCTTGAAAACAATTGTTAATAAGTGATATTTTGGATTTGGGATAATAAAAGAGCTCCTCTTTGTCAATATTTTTACTCATATTATTTTATATGAATGTGAATTTTCAAGTTTGAGTGTCTCTAGACACTCATCATGAAATATAGAGAATATCCAAAAGAACTGCATGGCCAATCATCTCAAAATTAAAGGAAATACACCATATCTTATATTTCTCAAAGAAGGAATCCTTCCCCCCACTGACACCATAACGATGACCAAGTACCTAACATGTAAGAATAGGTTAACCAACATGGAAGATAAGAGGGTTCCTAAAATTTCTTTAAATTCCAACTAAAACCACCTTTAGCCAAAGCATGGATGGTATAAAGATGCTTTATATTGGCTAAAACAATGGGGAAAAAGGTTGTGGTCATTTTGCAGAATGAAGATAATATTAAAATTTTTATTAAATAAAACTTCAAGAAAATATGGTGTGATAAAGTGTTAGAGGGAAAAATCAAATAAAGATATTATAAGGAGGTGATAAAACATGGATAAAACCTATTCTAGAAGATAAAAAAACATATCTCTATTATGATGAGTGTAAAGGAGAAAATAATAATTTCTAAATTAACAACCAATTCTCATGAGCTCCATAGTGGAATTGGATATTGGTTGATTTCCAAAATGCTTTGGGATGAAAGAGTCAACCACATTTGTGTCACTAAGAGGGATGAATATGAAAAGAACTTTCTCTTATAATATCCTACATCTTATAAAATTACAAATCTTTGTCACACGAATAACCTTCCTAACTTTGCAACTTTGCAAAACTATGGTGATGTTGGAATGCTTCTCTTAATGCTCTTCAAACACAAATATAACCTGAAAATTTCTCACTAATCCCTTATCCTTCTAAAGTATGATAAATCAATTTGATATTAATCATCATCATATAAACACATATTAATCATCATCATATAAACACACATTTAGAAAATAAATATAAAAATACTTCAAGATAAATCCATCTTAATTCTTAATTTTTTAAACATACAAATATTTACCTCTCCCCAAAACAAACATGTTATGACATAAAAATATGTAATGAAATATTTAAAAAGTAAATAAAATTTAAAAATTTACTATACACAATGAAAGCATTATTCCCTAGGGGTTGGATCCAAATATCATCTTTCCCAGGGAGAAATTTACATATTCCCCAATTTCTTGAAATTACATGGAGTGGTGTGATGAATAATATTTAAAACTATGTGTAGTGGTGTCATTAATGATTTTTATTTTTATTTTTAGTTTTAGCTAAATAAAACAATAAGAAATAGAATAAAATTCATTATATATTTTAAAAAGGCTTTTTTATCAATATTAAAGTAATGTCAAAAATAGGATAACACTCATGTGTATTAGAAGCATATCATATAAAATTTTACACTTGCAACATAATGCTATGTTTAGTTTTCCTCATCTGTTTTGGAATTTCTCTAAGAAAATCTACTTTCTCATGAAATATTATAATGATAGATTGAGAAGATTAATATTATCTACAAAGAAAAATTCATATGCATTCATCACTTTGAGTAATTTGTAAAAATCTTTTGAGATTTTGGGAAAACAATTTTGATAATATATGAAGTGAAGTTAGATGTGATAGATAATTTTACTTAGAACTTAGTGAATTGACAAATATAAGTTTAGATGGATTGATTGGAGAAATGGGATTTGAATGAAGTTAGCATGCCCATAAATAATTATAGTACCTTATGGAGTGAAATTATGGCCATACTGTTTCATAAAAATATGTTTATCATGTCAAAGGGTTTTGATTCAAAGGTGCCTCCACTAGCTCCATGTAGAGGGTAGAACAATCGCAAAGATTCTACCACCACTAGTGTTATCCCATATAGCTGCAACAATACCCATTTCAGTACTGGCATCAATTACCCTAGGTTGAGTTTCAAAATATATGAATAGATTTAAAATCCGAGTAATATATTCACCATACTTGTTGTGAGGATATATGGGTAATATAATATTTGGTTCTAAGCATAGACAATCTAGAGCATCTAATGAGGGCCTCTTTAGCTCGGTTAGGGCATGTATTATTCCTTCCAATGTGTTAGTAGAAATATAAAGGAATTATGTTGAAGAAACCTCTAAGCTAGAGTGACAAGTAGATTGGTCCTTACTAGGTGCCATGTAGTATATGTGTCAAGATTCAAGTTCTCAAATTATGTCAGAAATTTGAGTATTCAACACAATACATTTCAATTCCTAAACAATGCTTTGAATTTGACTATATAAATTAGATTAAACTTGTGGAAGGGGAGGAGTTCTTCTCCAACCAATTTAGACTTAGAATCAGTTTAATGATAATTGTAAATCAAGCTTCATGAATTGTAATATTTAAGCTACTCAAAAACATAACTTATGAATGAGGTAAGTCAGTTTCCGTGAACTTTTCCCTAACTTTCATTTAATCATTACACTCTCTGTAATTTATCAAAAGTCTTTTCTTTCTCATTAGTAAATTGAGACATAAGTGATATGAGTTTACTTATTAGATAAAAAACCAATCTATCCCATACTAACATATTATCACCAAAATGTATCATAAATTATAACACTAAATCAAAGTTATATTATGAGTTATCCGTAGCCAACTAACCATACAATGATAGATGGTATATACAATTTAAAAATAATTCAAACCTAACCCTCCATGTAAACCGCCCTACATACATTAAATGCAACGTAACCTAGTAGATGCTATTATGGCCCGTGAATAAACATGGCCTACCTTATCTTGCAGGGGACGTGGAGTAATAGATAAGCGTTGGCGTTTTTATCGTCAGGGAAAAGCTTTTACCAAAAGCTGAGACTCGTCACTTCATGTCTTGGTTATGCATTACATCATGAAAAGTATGCTTGCCTCATGAAAAGTATGCGTATTAATAGATAAGCATTGGCCTATTTTTATCTCGGATATGCATTACATCATTGCTTGCCTCATGAAAAGTATGCGTATTAATGATGATGGTCTCTCGATGCCTTGCGTCATGCCTTACGCAATGCTGGTCTCAAGGCATGCAGATTATTCTAAGGTCTTCCGTTCGAATGAACGTATCCTACGGGCTTTCTTAAGTTCAAACCGTTTTTCTTAAAATTTGGTGATATAGGAATTTAAGGTGACTTTCTATTTATTTGGAAATTTGAATAATGATTTTAACGTGTTAAAATGTGATGATATAGAAAGTTAACTGAAATGTTATGTATTTAGAATTTTAATTTTAATTTAATGCTTTAAATGGAATGGAATTAAAAATATTATTTTTATTCAAAAGAATTCAAATTTATAAGAAATAATATAAAAAAATAAAAAATTGGTAAATTTTTTATTTTTATACATTTTTTATCAAAAAGCTTATTTCATTCACATTTTATACTAACTAATTAACAGAAAGGGAAAAATCCAACATTCGTTAATTTACAATGTGACATGTCACATAAAATTTAATTAAAACCTAAACACCATGGAGCTTCTTTCCTCCCCATCCAAAAACTCATGATTTTCCATAAAATTGGGAAGGAGGGACAATGCCTTCTTAGAAAGGGCATCAACTTTCATATTAAGTTCCCTCAAAATGTGATGAAAGAAAAGTTATTTGAAAGACCCAATATTTTCCTACAAGTCCTAAAGCAAGGGTTTGAGAATAAGAGTTTCCATAAAGACTTTTATTAATTCCCACTCTATAACCAACTTAGAATTTCACATCACCTATAATCTTTTTACCCCTCTTTCAAAAACTACTATAAGGAGTGCCCATAGAACTATAAACTTTGTTCTAGTATTCAAATCTCTTCCTAGAGAATACCTAATGAACTAGTAATTAGTACTATACAAATAGAGCATTGCTCCTAAATTAAGTACAGGGAGAAGACCTTGGCTAGCTCCATCAAAGAAACCCCAAGGAATTTACATGTCTAGATCATGCAATACTAGGTTCCTAGGGATTTTACCCTTATGATCGACCCTAAATTCCTCTATTAGCCCGCTGACCATTCATATTGATACTTTATGGCGAATTTCAATATCTATGATAACACTATAGTTTATTTCACATGAAATATCATAAACAAAAATAATAGGAAAGGATTCAAAGGATTTTACAAATTTGTTTCAAAGCCAGTTTCTCATAGATTCTTCCACACTTAGAGATGTCCACAAAATTTTTGAATTAAATTATGTAAACGTCAATCTTAGGCCTTTCTTTGCATAACAACATGAAATAAAGAGATGAGGAACGAATTCCTAAAGAGATGAGGAACAAATTCCTCTGAAATCTTACAAAGGAAACACCTACGAGATATACTACAACCTCTCTTTCAGTAGCTCTCCTAGATCAATAGCTTGTTGGATAGAGTCATCCATGAAGTTAATTTTCTCTTTAAAGGGGTGTGAATCTTCAAAGGAAGCTCTAACACCATTTCCTATCAACAATGACCATAGTGTATCCCAGATTATATGTAAACTCAATTGAGCTCACATTTTTCAACTAACAAAGCACATCGACTTCCTCCTCCTTTAGCTTGATCAAATTCAAAACTAAGATACCAATGTAATGGGACCAATTTATCCCTTCCAAACCTTCCAAACTTAGGTCCCCAGTTTATTTCCACTTTTGCATCCCTCTCATATAATTATTGAAGCTTTCATATATCAAGCATCTTCATAGATTTATAGGAAACCTTTCACTTTACATATATTTTAAATAAATTCTATATAAAATAATTCTACATAAAAAATGATAATGGCATTGTCACTTTAAGATCAATTACTTTAATTTTTGTGAAATTATGAAAATCACACCATAGATATTTTAATAAAAAATAGAATTATTCATTGTAAAAGGAATTTTTTATATAAAAAAGATAAGTGTTAATATGTTATTTTAATAAAATAAAAAATTAATTCGACATTTTAAAATGTTCTATTATAAAAAAAAAATTGATAAAAGCATTTAACTACTTATTTAAGTATTTATTTTAAGGTAAGATAATTACTTGAAATTATTGTAATTGTATTGGTTTCTCATCTTGATGTCATCATTTTAGGTTTTCTTTGTAATATTGTTATATTAGTTGTAATGAAATACTTTATTTTTAGTGATTTATTTTCATAACAGAATGTTGAATTGAGTGATGTAATAATATGAGTTTTTGTTTATATATATATTATATATAATATATATATAAAATGAACACTAATTTTTTTGTTTATACCTTAAATTCTTTTTATGTATAAAAAACAATAACAAGTGTTTTCCATATTTATTATAGCTTATAGGAAATATCAAAAATGTGTTAACCATTTTAATATGGAATGGCCAGATAAATCATATCCACTCAAAATCTATTAACAACTTAAAATATAAGATAGAGTGGTTGAATAATCCATATAGCTTTTTTTAAATTTATAATTAGTGTAGGTTGAGGATGGATTTTTTAAACTAAACAATTATATATATATATATATATATAATAATATATATATAATATAAGATATATATAGATATAGATATATATATTAAATATATAAAAAATTTATATATATAATGAAATATTTGACCATATTATATTAAAGTATATTGATAAAGAATTTATTTTATTTTATCAATATTTTTTATATAATGAAGAAGAGGGAAACCATAGAGATTTCATCCCATGCCCTATCTCTAGGGTAGTTTTAGCTTCAACACTATTTCTTCATCTGAAGCCACCTGAGTTTGGTGTCATTGTTGCAGATTTGTAAAACTAGGGGTGCTTTGTTTTACAGTAGGGTTCTTCCCTCCTCTAAAGTGTTGTAATTACTCGAGATCTCTACAACTTTTTGGGCTACATGAGGCCAATCTCATATGTTACCCTGTGTTTGTAGCTGAAAGACATAAACATTGTCTCTACGCTTGAACTTAGAATTCAAGATCACTCTTGAATCCCTTCCATCTCAATCCAACTCCTACATGGGGGCAAACAACTTCAGTAAGGGCATTCACTTAAATATTATAGTCTAGACAAGGATGCCTTAATCCTCCTAGTCTAAAAAATGAACAGAGGACTCAAAGGTTGGGGTACACTCTCTTCATCTTAGTCATGATCATTTAAGGATGCTCTAAATCTAGGGCTGTCACAATTGATTCGTAGATATTTCTCACGACCAGAACAAGAACAAGATATTCCAAGTCTAGAGGTGGAATACTCCCAATATTATCTTTCTTTCATGGCCTAAGAGAAACTTCCACTATTTATCTGTTTAACGAGCTTTGGCCATCTATATATGTGCTCTAGGAATGGGTACATCAAACCTAGTCTCTGAATACAAATATATAATTTTGTTGAAAGGGTTTCTTTGTGGTTTATTTCATAAATCAAGAAGACATTCAAAGTTTTTTTTGTCAAAGTCCCTAGTTTTGGGGCCACATTGGGCTCTCCATTCAACCATGGTTTCCTGAATTCAACCCTCTATCCATGACAACTCTAGCGAATCCAATTTGGGAAAGAGTCCCTAATATGCCCATTCTTTTGTGAACTCTGGATATCTTAAATTCTATAGGAAACTCACTCAACCATTTTAATCAGATATATATAGACAAACTTGTGAGGGGTATTGTAACCTTTGCATGTATCTATGTCAAAATAGATCTCAACAAAGGGCTACCTAATAGAAACCTGATTAATTGGAATGACTTAATCTTTTTGTTGCCAGTGGACTACAAAAAACACATCTTTCTATTGTAGGACGTTTCAACAACTAGGTCATCCTGAAGGGAATTGTTTCCCTCCTAATGCTAAGAAAAATAATCAAGGATGACATGACTCAAAAGATCCAAAAGGATCTAAGAATTCCTGAACTTACAAGCAAGACAACGTGCGCCAATAAGAGCTTTCTACAAAAAAAATATTGTCTTTCGGCCTCACCTCAGCTCCACGTAGTGCCATCTCACCACTTTCGTCATCTCCCCACCCTTCTATGGATCCCTCTAATGGAGAAGAAAGACACACAACCATGATCTTGGCTTCGTCCAAGACCACACACAAATGTTTCATGAATCAAATTACTTGGACAATGATCAAGAAACAACCATTATTGCAGACAATCCATTTAGACCCTCCATAAATGGATTTGCCTTAGGGAAATGTAGCCATTATCTCTAAGCCATGTGGTCCTAACTTTATTATAGGATGAATTGCTCTTGACTTTATGACAAGACAGATTGATGTTCAAAAGAAAGAAAAGAAAAAAAACTTCTAAAACCCTATGATCATTCTTGGATTCAAACACTACAATCTAATTAGATATGTATTTCTATTTTAAACCACAAATTAATTTGTTTTCGATTTTGGATTTGGTTTAAATTTCTCTAATAATCAACCTTATAATCCCATGTTTAAAATGTAATAAATTTTTATTAGAAAAAAAATAAAAATAAAAAAAAATAAAATATACAATATTTCAAATTCCAAAATGTATTATCTTTACTTTCTATTTATTTAAAAAGAAAAATATTTAAACTACGGGATATTAATACCTATTTTAAATAAAATAATTTATTTCATTTAATGAATAACTTTTATACATTACTTTAAATTCTGAAATATATTAACTTTACTTTCTATTCATTTTAAAAATTAAATGATGCTCATACATACCATACATAATATCGTAATAACCATATCCTTTCGAAATACTACACATGCAAGTTTAAGTTAAAAGGTAAAACATATTCAACTTTGTAACGTATATTGTATCGTCTAAAAATTTCAGTAACCACAGTTTTTGAAAATATCAAGCCTCCTCCATTATAACACTAACGATCATTTTTCCAGCGGCTAATAATTACTTTTCCCCAAGGTTCTGTTACATCTTAGAGAAAGGCTGATAAATTATATTGACATGAACGAATAACCTTTTTCCAAGTGCTACAGTAACCTAATCAAATCAGTCAATGTCAACTTTTTGATAATTAGAGAATTCGGAAAAGAAAAACATCCAATATTAATGTAGTTAGTTAGACGAATCGCATGTTTCCTGATTGATACACTCTAAAATGAAGAAACTGGGCGCATCCATGGATGGAATTCGAAGGGTGAAGCGTTTGTCATGGAGCGACTTGTCTATTAAATATCTTTAAATTCTTTCCTGTTTTAAAATTTGGCCTTTTAGGTAGTATATTTCTGGTATTTCTGGATTGGAATAAGTGGGGCAACTTGTCTATTAAATATCTTTAAATTGTTTCTGGTTTTAAAATTTGACCTTTCAGGTAGAATTTAGTGGTATATTTGCGATTTTTTTTTTTTTATAATTTAAATTATCTTATGAATATACATAAATAGATCAGAGATAGATTCAACGTTCAGAAAGAGATTCAATGTCTAAATCCTTACGAAGTATTAAAATTAAATTACAAAAAGAGATTCAATGTCTAAATCCCTACGAAGTATTAAAATTAAACTACAAGTCAAATATTTGATATTCAAATAGTAAAATTGAATTTCAGATAAAATTTACAAAATATGCATAGAAAATGAGACTATAATATCCATAGAAAATGGAAACTATATGTGGGGTATTATTAGTAAATTGATTCTAAACACTAAAATTTTAAAGGACGGAATTAGTGTGGGGCTTGCTTTCATATTGCTTGTATTTTTTAGACAAAGACATATAAATGATGTCTTTAAAGATTTGAATATGAGTGAGACTCCTTGCAAATGGATCACAACTAACATCTCTTGTTTATGGAAACTATGTGTGCGATTATTTGTAAATTAAATTCCAAACACCAAAACTCTAAAAGACCGAGTACCTCATGGAGCTTGCTTTCATATTACTTGTATCTTCTTAAAGTAAAGAAGTTAGCTAAAGACGTATGAGTGACGCCCTTAGAAATTTAAATATGAGTGAAACTACTTGCAAATGGATCACAACTAACATCAAAATTATAGTAACCATCAAATTTGGCATTTTGGTTTGAAATTGCGTTTATGGAAACTATGTGTGCGATTATTTGTAAATTAATTCCAAACACCAAAACTCTAAAAAATAGAGTACTTGATGGAGCTTGCTTTCATATTACTTGTATCTTCTTAAACTAAAGACGTTAACTAAAGACTAAAGACGTATGAGTGACGCCCTTAGAAATTTAAATATGAGTGAAACTACTTGCAAATGGATCACAACTAACATCAAAATTACAGTAACCATCAAATTTGACGTTTTGGTTTGAAATTGCGAATCTGTACGCAACCAATGCAAATGCCATGATCAATTATTTTCAACTGTAGAAGTCCACACCACAGTTTATTTCCAACCCTAACAAGTTGCAGGTACGCGGGTTCCCAACTTTTGTCAATCCCATCTCGGCACCTGAAAGAACCAAAATAAGTAGGCCCGTTAACATAAACCATGTCCTTATGATCTTTGAAAATAAGGCGGCACGAGCTTTGAAATTTGATTATTTTGGTTCCAAATGTTGTGATTGGTCCATCCATTCAAATCGCTTCATCAGGCTCTCGCGCGGTCAACGAACATCTTTTTCTAAGACAAATGCAAACAAATATCAACTTTTTGAAAGGTCAAATTAGTGGATTCATGAACATTGCTCGGTTAAAGAATGCAAAGTACTGTTAACTTTTTAAACAGCCCTGATGGGATGGTGAAAATGTAAGGTATAACAACTCCTACATAGAATATTAACTTATTTGACAAAAAGGTTTATGGGAAAAGAATCGTCCTGTCTGTAAACGACAGGACAGTGGAGGATTGAAATTTGACCCAATCGACTGAAGAGACGTGATTTTAGCTCATCTTTGTCTCCTCTTTCTTCCACGAGGACGTCGCTCTAATGCGTAGTAACAAACCTGTAAAAATTATTCAAAAGCACATTGTTTTGGAGATAAAAAAATAATCCCACGAGGACGTCGGTCTAATGCGTAGTAACAAACCTGTAAAAATTATTCAAAAGCACATTGTTTTGGTGATAAAAAAATAATCCCACGAGGACGTCGCTCTAATGCGTAGTAACAAACCTGTAAAAATTATTCAAAAGCACATTGTTTTGGCGATAAAAAAATAATCAAAAGCATATTGTTTGGGCGTTTGTTACATTTTAAGTGATTTAAAATCTAGATTATAGATTTCTACGATCATTTTAAAGTGTCCTCATAGAGAACACATATGTTACTGAAATTCATGTGAGACCCACATCATTTGGAATATTATCTAACCCATGTGCTTACCTGCTCCGACGACAAATCAGTCCCGTGAATCCCGCTCCGATGGGACATTGGTGCATCAGCGAATTGCTTTAAATTGGTGCGAAGAAGCCTCCATTCGCAGATCATCAGGTTTGCCTAAACGCAGAAGTTGTTTAGGCGTTTCTCACTTTGCAATATTTTTCTTACAATTGATTGAGGGCCGCTCCCAATCGGATATGAACTAGGCCATGTTATTATCACTGCCTCAGATCCCACTAGGGTTTCTCATTGTTATCGAGTAGGGTTTGTTAATTTGTTTGTGGCCAAAATGGCGAAATCATACTCGGGTAGGCTGTTGGAAGTTCTTAATGTGAGGGTTATTGGATCTGGTGACCGGATAGTGGTTCTGTCACACGGATTTGGGGGCGACCAGTCGATGTGGAAAGATATTGTACCATACCTGGTGCCTGATTTTAAGGTCATCGTATTCGATCTGGTTTTCTCTGGCAGTGTGGATCCCAAGCATTTTGACTTCGATCGATTTTCTAATTCACTTGCTGCTTATGCAGACGATCTTCTCGCCATTTTAGAGGAGCTTAAAATTGATAAGTGCATGTACGTAGGTCATTCCGTGTCTGGTATGCTGGGCTGTCTTGCCTCCATCAAAAGACCCGAATTATTTGAAAAACTACTCTTGCTAGGTGCTTCCCCGAGGTAACGAAACATGCCTATAATTCTGTACGTCTTGAATTAATTTAAGCTTTTCTCCATACAATATTCCTCTACTGATTCTGTATTCATTTCTCATTAACACTATGGTTGATTTTTCTGCAGGTATTTGAACGATGAATCCTACGAGGGGGGATTTGAACGTGGAGAGATCGATGGATATTTGAGCGCAATCAAATCCAACTATTCGGAATGGGTTTCCGGATTTGTTCCTCTACTAATTGCAGAGGACCAGCCGTCTATAGTGAATGACTTCTCTAGAAAATGGCTGAATATTAAGCCTGAAATTGCCTTTACGGTCCTTCAAAGTATCTACGAGTCTGATCTGCGAGGCATTTTACGTGATGTGAAGACCCCATGTAGCATCATCCAGACTAGAAAGGACATAGTGGTTCCATTGAGCGTGCCATATTACATGCAACGAAACCTTGGAGGAGAGAACAATTCAGTGCACATACTTGAGATAGATGGCCATGTACCGCAGCTAACCTCACCCCAACTGTTAGCAAAGTTACTTACACAGCTTCTAACAGAGTCCTGAATAACAAGATCAGGTTTCTCTAAACATGGATGGATTGATGAGTATTTTGCTTTGTAGTTTGAATTTTTAAAACCTATTTCCATTATGTGCATAGAAGTACTTTTAAGCTGTATGTAGCTTTTCATTGGTAAAAGCCAGAAGAGAGGTAGCGTAAGGATCCCCATGTGTGTTCCAAGAGTACCATGTCCGTTGTCAGCTTCGTAATACACTAAGGCAAGAATAGGCATGAGTACGGGGATGTTGTGCCTTTGTAAGTGCCCTTTAAGGCTTAAACCTTGTCTGTGTTCCAATCCTATTTTTGAAATTTGTTAGTCAATACATGATTCGTCATACCCCTAAATTTATGTGTTTATCTAAATCTACTTTATGAAAATAAAAATAAGGTTTCTATTTTATTTTTTTCGTTGTATGTCGTCGTATATGATCCCATAATAATGAAATATAATTCAATTCTATATATAATATTATTGGATTATATAATATAAATGGATAAAATAACAAGGGTAATATGCTTGTCTTTTATTTTTTTAAATAAAAAGTTGTTATAAGTAAGATAAAATTAATATTAATATATTTGAAAAAAGATTTGGGTTATAAATGAGAAAAAAAATATTTTTATTTTTTAAACTTATTCGTCTCATAAATATATTGGGTGTAGAGAGAAAACATTAAAATTATTTGTATTTCGTTGATGATTGTTTTAGTTGCTCATTCGGTTAATTCACACATACAATAATGTTCAATAAAATTAAATTTGGTGGATGAAATTTTTAAAAAGTTTAAAAAATTGTATGATTTTCTTTAAAAATACTTTGTTATAAAGCAAAGTGATCTTTTATTATATTAAAAATATTTTTTTAAAAAATATCAATAAAAAAATAAGGTTCATTTTTAATTGCATCTCTCATATTAAGCAACACAACAATATATATATATAAATATATATTATATATATATATATATAAATATATATATATATTATATATATATATATTTTGAATGTCGTATTACAAATCTATATTGAATATTTAAAAATTTATATATCTCCATAGTATTAAGATATAAAAAAATTTTTGTATAAAATTTAAATTAAACTAGTTGTTTGAATTACTTTGTTTTATATTATTTAGGTAAAATTGAATTTAGAATATTTTATTTAAGATAGATATTAAAATAATTTACTTTTAAATAAATATTGAAATATTATTTTATTATTATTTCTATTAATATATTATTATATGTAAATTCTATGTTAACATAAGAGTTACACATCTCTTTCATATTTACTTGTAAAAAATATGTTTTAACAAAGAAAAACTAATTCATTCTCACCATAAAATAGTTTAATGATAACATGTCAAATCAATAAAAGTTGTTAATGACATTTTAATGGTAAAATATTTTAATAATAACATCTCAAATCAAATATTGAGAACTCATGAGATTTGATTGAAATTTGGTCATAAATATTGACATTGATATGTGTACTATAATAACACAGTAGTGTATAGTTGATGCAGGAGCATCAATACCCTCTCCAGTAGTGTATAGTTGATGCAGGAGCATCAATACCCTCTCCATTTGTAAAAATGAAATAAAAAGGGGGTTATAATAAATTTTAGTATTTTGTTATTTTAACAAAATAGGAAGTAAAATTTATGTGAATATTCTTTTATAAATAAAAGCATATAAGAGAAAATTAGGATAAAAGCTGGGAATAAAGCTTCAAGCTTTAATTCCTTATGTAAAAAAAGAAAAGCCTGCTTTTCTAAAAGATAAGGACCAAGAAGGCCTATCCTTAGTTATAAAAAAATGGTAGCAAAGCTCTCAGAGCAGAGAGGAGGAGTGTGAGAGTTTTCTGGTTGGGAGCCTTCGGGCAATTTGTAAAGGGCCATGAAGTCTACTTATCTGGCCAACACAGTTTGTAAATAAGTTGGTTTTGTTTAAATGATATATATGCATATGGTTTATTAGTAGCATGTATGCCTGTATGCAACTAATATGATGAGCGCAGTTCTTATGTGCTATATATAACCTGTGCGTAGGCGGTTTGGGACAGTCGTATATAGTTTCAAAACTCAGGCTATTTCCAAGCCTTCAATACAGTATCCAAGTGACAATTTTATATATATTTTGGGTGAATACAATATATTTATCGACGCCTTTTCATTGTGGATTTGTCTGACAGCAGAGATATTAATCTGCTGTTCTATTTGATATACATATATAAACTGGTGTTGGCGCAACTGACAGGTTATATATCAATAACTGTGTGTTAATAAAGGAAATTATGGCATGAACTTCTGATTGCCGGGGAGTTCCAAGAGTCACGTAAGAAGACTGTTGAATGTGTCATAGCTGCACAAGATTCTCTTGTGGAGCGTGCACAAGAACAGGCTAGTTCTTCGAGCGATATCATTGCTCAAGCAACCAAATAGAACCCTGTTGTCAAATATTCTTAGAACCTTTTATGCGGTGAATTTTTTTCTAGTCTGGTTTTCTCATACAATCTCGCAGCTCTTACCTCTAAAGCGGTGAACAATTCCTTGGACCATGGAGCATCCTTGCAGTGGGCTATGAAAATTACCAAGGAGCATTCGTTGTTGAATTTTGATTGTAATTGTCATGGAAATAGTGTGTAATGAAATGCAAAATGGCGAGCTGTAGCGCTCAAGTCAAATTGGAAAGTTAATGGAATTGGAATTGTGTGTTTTATTATTTGAAAAGCTTCCCCATTCAATGGTAAATCTTGAAGTTTCAGGCATTAAAGTGTTGATTTAAGGCGCATGCTTTATGCATGAGTGAACTGGAAAAGGATCCTGGTTATTGCAGGGAGGAACCTTGCATCAGGTGGTATCAGAGCGGGAATATTTTCTTGAAGAAGTTTCTCTTTTTTAGTATGTTTATTTGAAGAACTGAAGAAAGTTTTGTTGAAGATATGATATGCAGCATACACAAGTGAACAGGATTGCAGCAGTGGAAAGAAGACAAGATCAAGCAAGATCTTAAAGGTGAGATTGTTTTTCTGATTTGGAATTTGTAAACGAAGTTTATGGTTGTAGAGCAGGTGGCAGTGAACCTGGCATTCAGCTGAAGGTTGGATAGAGAGGACAACTGAAGTGTTCTCAAGAGAGAGTGGGAGATTGCAGAAGCCTAGAGGGAGCAAACGTGTTGCTCAGGAAGAGGTTCCAGATGGAGGACCCGTACTTACCAAAAGACTAAGTGAGGAGAGCTTAGTGAGGTAAGATTGCAGCTAGGAGGACTAGCTATTGCAGAGGCTTGTTGCAAAGGAGCTCATGAAGAAAGAACGAGAAGAAGATGACTACTAATAGTCATAGCAGAGGTTCAGGAAAAAGCCACAGTAGAGGACATAAGAAAGAGGATGCCAAGATAAATGGCAAGAAGATGAGTCAAGAGGAAGTTGAAATGGAACAAGGAGAATTTCTGAGAGATAGTGAAGATGAAGACTTGAAGACTGAAACTTCAAGTAAGGACAAGGGGTCACATGGTTTTAAAACTGATAAGTTGTGCGTGAATGCAGGGACTGTAAATGATGATGTGATGCTCCAACAATGCTACAAAGAAATTGCACTGTTGGAATACTGGTTGGAGAATCCAGGATATGATAGGGAAAATGCAGCAGATGGAAGAGTTCAATACAGTGAACAAGTACAGAAAATTGCCATGGAAGCAGATGACATGGGAGAAAGACTGGTTGATAGTCTTGAGAATTCTTCAAAGGATTCTTTGAGAAGTTTGGATCAGCATACTGATGTGCTGATAGTGGAGGATTCAAAACAGTATACTGAAATGCTGGCAAAGGAATACAAGGCATTGATGCCTTATGCTTTTTATTCTAACCAGTCTTTTGTGAATGCAGGTATTGTTGCAGAATATTTGACTCAATTGAGTAGTCAAATGCAGGGAGAAGAAGTTTTCTGTTCCAGAAGACAAGAGGGTATGGATGATCGGGTGGCAGTCAGAACAGAAACAAGAATAAGAGCAAGAAGTCAGCAGGTAATAGGATAGACTGAGCAAGCCGTCTTAGCTTAGCAGGCAGCAAGAAATCAACAGTTTGAAGAATTATTGAACAAAGAAATTGAGCTCATTAGAAGAATCATGTTAAAAGCATCTCAGCGGAAAACATCAGCAAGGAAGAGAAGCAGCAGAAGCAGCAACAAGATGAAAATAGAGATAGATTATGAAAGTGTAGCTAGTGGAGCAAGACAGCATAAAATATGGAAACCTCGAGAAAAGCAGCAAGCAATAGCAAATGGAAACTTGCAGCACAAGGTGTGGGATCCAGGCATACATAGATCCCAACACATGATTAGGAGATCATGATTAATTTTAAGGTTGGGTGTATGATGCAGGAGCATCAATACCCTCTCCATTTGTAAAAATGAAATAAAAAGGGGGGTGTAATAAATTTTAGTATTTTGTTATTTTAACAAAATAGGAAGTAAAATTTATGTAAATATTCTTTTATAAATAAAAGCATATAAGAGAAAATTAGGATAAAACCTGGGAATAAAGCTTCAAGCTTTAATTCCTTATGTAAAAAAAGAAAAGCCTGCTTTTCTAAAAGATAAGGACCAAGAAGGCCTATCCTTAGTTATAAAAAAGTGGTAGCAAAACTCTCAGAGTAGAGAGGAGGAGTGTGAGAGTTTTCTGGTTGGGAGCCTTTGGGCAGTTTGTAAAGGACCATGAAGTCTACTTATCTGGCCAACACAGTTTGTAAATAAGTTGGTTTTGTTTAAATGATATATATGCATATGGTTTATTAGTAGCGTGTATGCCTGTATGCAACTAATATGATGAGCGCAGTTCTTATCTGATATATATAACCTGTGCGTAGGCGGTTTGGGACAGTCGTATATAGTTTCAAAACTCAGGCTATTTCCAAGCCTTCAATACGGTATCCAAGTGAAGGTTTTATATATATTTTGGGTGAATACAATATATTTATCGACGCCTTTTCATTGTGGATTTGTCTGACGGCGGAGATATTAATCTGCTATTCTATTTGATATACATATATAAACTGGCATTGGTGCAACTGGCGTTGGTGCAACTGACAGGTTATATATCAATAACTGTGTTAATGAAGGAAATTATGGCATGAACTTCTCATTGCTGGGGAGTTCCAAGAGTCACGTAAGAAGACTGTTGAACGT
Organism: Pinus taeda; assembly: GCA_000404065.3. Classification (NCBI taxonomy): domain Eukaryota; kingdom Viridiplantae; phylum Streptophyta; class Pinopsida; order Pinales; family Pinaceae; genus Pinus; species Pinus taeda. The sequence goes on along the minus strand of APFE030201148.1, from coordinate 263,026 downwards.
GTCATAGCTGCACATGATTCTCTTGTGGAGTGTGCAGAAGAACAGGCTAGTTCTTCGAGCGATATCATTGCTCAAGCAACCAAATAGAGCCCTCTTGTCAAATATTCTTAGAACCTTTTATGCGGTGAATTTTTTTCTAGTCTGGTTTTCTCATACAATCTCATAGCTCTTACCTCTAAAGCGGTGAACAATTCCTTGGACCACGGAGCATCCTTGCAGTGGGCTACGAAAATTACCAAGGAGCATTCGTTGTTGAATTTTGATTGTAATTGTCATGGAAATAGTGTGTAATGAAATGCAAAATGGCGAGCTGTAGCACTCAAGTCAAATTGGAAAGTTAATGGAATTGGAATTGTGTGTTTTATTATTTGAAAAGCTTCCCCATTCAATGGTAAATCTTGAAGTTGCAGGCATTAAAGTGTTGATTTAAGGCGCATTCTTTATGCATGAGTGAACTGGAAAAGGATCCTGGTTATTGCAGGGAGGAACCTTGCATCAATAGTTTATTTATTTATTGATTGATTATTATTATTGTTTTTAAAAACACTATTTAGAACCCTATACTATTAGTCACTTCATCTATATGAACCATTAAAAAAATAGAAATTTAAATTTAAAAAATTACAAAATCTATTTTTAAATTTCAAAATATTAAGTCTAATATTTATTTTTTTCAAAACTTTAATAGACTTTATAAAATCTATTTAAAATTTTGAGAATTAATTGAATTTTTTTTTTTTTTTACAAAAACCAAAAACAATATAACGTATCAGGGATGTTATACATACATTTTTAATTTTAAGCAAACTTTCAAACTTTAAAATATATATATATTTTTTTATAATTTTAATTATATAGGAATTTGATAAATTTCAAAAATTATCGTTTATCATTTTTTTTTCAATACTATAATATAATGGTTAAATTTTTTATTCAAGGATAACTATAATATAAAAAGTATTATACGTATAAATTTAAGGATAAGTTGTGGGGTGATAAGGAGATTGAAAGAAAAAGGAAGTTAAGGTATTATAAGGAGGTGATCAATCATAATCTTGAAAAATAAAATATATTTTTTTCTTAACTAGTGCTAAAAAGAAAATTAACATTGTCATGATAAAAACAAATTCTAATGTACTTCGAAGTGAAACTATGCGTTTGTATATTCCCAAATTAATTACATGAACAACCACCACCATACTTTTTATATTTAATATAATTTTATATTTAAAATTATTACAATAACAATATATTTTTCTATATTTAAATTGTAAAAAAAAAAAAATATATAAAAATATCATTGTTATTATTTATGATATAATTATAAATGGTACTCTTAATAATATATAGCTAAATCATTTTATAATTTTTTAATTATTATTTAATATAAAAATTATCTAAATGAAAATAAATACAAGTATTATTATCAATTAGATAAGAGATTAAGTCAAGGCATTACAAAGTGAGTTCAAATTTAATAAACATAATATATGAAGTTTAGTGAATTCAATCACCAAAATAATATAACATATGCAATCTAATTGATTGAAGGCACTTAAAGCATTATGGAAAATATTAAGATTCAAAATAAAAATACCATGAGTCAAACCAACTAATAATATATATATATATATAATATTATATGAGGAAAAGACGATTTAGAGGCTCTGCAACTTCATCTAGAGTTAGGTTTTTGACATTGGGAACCATGGCGGGACGCGCAGGGGGGAGTGATGCTCCCTCCTATAGTCAAGTGATTATGGATAGAAGCAAGGATGCGAGAAAGTAGTGTTTCAAGAAACCTTTGGAGAAGGCAAAAATGGCAAGTAACACAGACATATTGGGAGGAAACAGACCTCATGAACAGGTAGGGGATCAACATGAAGCTAGTAAGGAAAAGGAGAAAGGGGGTAGTAGTCAAAAACCTACTTCTATAGGGACAATTGAATTCTGCAAACCTAAGTCGAACATCATTCCTCGGGTCATCTTGAGTGACCCAGCACTACAAGCACATAGGGAGCATATGACAGAACATGCGGTCATATGTAAATTCATGGGGATATTGCCGACGGAGAGGGCACTGCATGTATGGATAAGGAGCCACCGGAAGCCAAAGGGGGAAATATACCTTCATCTCGGATCCCAGGGCTTCTTCATAGTAGTATTCACAAGCCTAGAGGATAAAGACAGAGTGTTTGAAGGAGGACCATATTTTTATGCTGCTGCAGGCCTTTACATGTGGCCATGGATGAAGAACTTTGTTTCGGAATGTGAGACATTTACATTGGTACCAATATGGATCAAACTATACTCCCTTCCTCTGGATTATTGGCTACCAGAATCTCTGAAAACAATAGGCAACAAACTAGGGCATTTGCTAAAGATCTTAGATGCGACTGTGAAAGGAAAATACACCTCCTTCACCTGGATATGTGTGGAAATGGACTTATTTGGAGCACTTCCGGACACGATAACTTTAGAAGTATATGATGAAGAATGGGTATAGGTGATGGACTATGAGAACATCCCATTTAGGTGCCACAAATTCCATGAGCACAAGCATCTATATAGAGACTGCCCAACAAACAACATGGAGAGAAATGAGAAAACCACTATGGATAAAAATCCTAAGGGTTTTACCAAGGTTGGGGGTAAAGGGAAAGGCAAAAATAGGCTGCAAAAGTAGATCAATGAGGGAATACAACCAAGCCACAATAGCTTTAAGATCCTAGAAGAAGAGGAAGGAAACAAAGAAACAAACCAGGAAATGGAGAACATTATCACTGAGAAGGAAAGGGATGACAACATGGAAGATATCATAGAAGCCATTATGGAGATAAATAGCGACCATGAGATGACTCCACGTGAGGCAGGAACAGAGGACCATGAACTGCAGGAGATTCTAGATAAGGAAAATCTTGATCTAGGGAAATTTCTGGAACAAGGGATGACCAAAGGAGTGGACTCCCTCCCAAAAGAGGAATATGATAGGGTTCAAAAACTCTTCCTATGGAGACCACAATTGAAGGGAACTGGAGTCAAAAGAAATCATGAAAGACAGGAACATAGAGGGGTCAAAATTATGGAGGAGACACAGGAACAAGCTCGAAAGAACCCAAGCAGGAAAAGAGGAAGAAAAAGACAGAAGGAGTTGTTGAACGAATGTGGGAAATTATTGATTAACTCAGGTAAGATGAAAGAGCTCACTAGTTACTCCTTTACAAAGCTTTATTAATGAAGCTCACAACCTGGAATATTAGAGGCATAGGAAATAGAAGGAAACAAAGAAATCTCAGTAATAGAATAAAATAAGAAAAACCAGATATGGTTTTTATTTAGGAGACAAAATGTTTGATGGATAAGATTAGAGAAATTCATAATAAATGGCTAATCAAGTATGAGTATCTAGAGGTTAAAGCAAAAAAGTCAGCGAGGGGGATTCTCACACTGTGGGATCCATATAAATTTGGAATCCTGGACGTTGAGGCATCTAGGAACTATATTTCTTTGCTATGTCAACCTTTAGGTGATAAGGAGATATACATGATCACAAATGTCTATGGACCTCAAAAGAAAGAAGACAAACTCAAGCTTCTCGCCTTCCTTGAGGAACGAAGAGCAAGACACCCTAATATGTCGTAGATCATTGCAGGAGATTCAATATGATTAGATCTCTTATAGAGGAAAAAGACGGTATCAAAAAACTTGGCAGAGACTCCATGGCCTTCCAGAACTTCATAATGAACATGGGGTTAGTGGACACTGAAACAATAAATGGGACCTTCACCTCGAACAACAAGAGGGGATGGGCTTCACAAGTCGCCTCTAAACTAGATAGATTTATTATCTTAGAGGACCTCTTTCTCTCAGGCCCTGTCATGACAACTTCTATTCTTCTCTTTGGAGGTTCGGATCATTGGCCTATACAGCTGGAAGCCACTTTTATGGGTACACCAAGAAACAGACCTTTGAGGTTTGAGAATGCCTGGATATCTCACCCTGAATTCACCAGTAATATTAGCAAACGGTGGAGAGAGTATCTAAGCATTCAAGGCACTAGAATGTTCCTGCTCCAATAAAAAATTAAACATATCAAATCCAATCTTAAAGGTTGGAACAAGAAGGAATTTGGCAATATCTTCAAAGCCAAAAGAGAAGCTGAGCAGAAACTCTAGGAGATCAATTAGATCAACATCACAGAGGGCTTTATTGAGGAGTGGAAAAAGCTAGTTGATTCTTTGCAGGAAGAATGGGAAGATCGATGCTTGTAAGAGGATATTTTCTCGAGACAGAAATCAAGGATACAGTGGATTAGAGAGGGAGAAAGAAACACAAAGTTCTTTCATAAATCCACCATGGACCACAGGGAACACAACAGAATCACAAAGCTCAAATACTCTCAAGGGAGAGAAATCACCTCTCACAAATACATGGAATCTCTCCTTGTACAACATTTCCTCAGTATTGCAGAGGAGCCTCTGGAGGATAGATCTATGTTTATCAACTATTTCACTCAGTATATCCCTCAGCTGGTTACCAGAGAAGACAACCACAATCTTAATAGGCTAGTGTCAGAAGAGGAGGTCAGTGAAGTGATCAATGAAATGCAAAATGGAAAAGCTCCAGGCCCAGATGGGTTTAATGTAGACTTCTTCAAAGCATGTTGGAAAACAGTCAAACAGGATATCCTTGAGGTGGTGGAAGACTCAAGAAGATCCAAAAAGGTTCTGAAGGATTTTAATGCTTCCTTCATAGCTTTGATCCAAAAATAGGAAAAAGCCATGACTCTGGATGGCTTCAGACCCATAGCTTTATGTAATGTGGTGTATAAAATTGTTTCCAAGGTGATCACCAATAGACTCAAGCCCCTTTTACCAACTCTCATCTCAGAGGAGCAAACGGGCTATGTGAAAGGAAGACAAATCCTCAATAATATCATCCAAGCTCATGATGTGGTACACTCTCTCAAAAGCAACAAACAAGCTGGTATGATCATTCAACTGGACCTAGTGAAAGCTTACAACAAGATAAGTTAGTCTTATATAAGGGCAGTTCTAAGAGCCTATGGCTTTGACCAAAACTGGATAAGATGGGTTATGGCACTAGTTACCATGACTAGTTACTCCATCCTTCTTAATGGCACTCCTTCAAGACTCTTCACACCCTCCAAAGGTCTCAGACAAGGGGATCCGCTCTCACCCTTCCTCTTTGTTATCATGAAGGAAGGGGTAGGTAGAGTGATTAAAATGGCAAATGATGAAAGAAAAATCCAGGGCAACAAACTCACCTTGGATGGAGCGGCAAACACTCATCAACAATTTGTGGATGACACAATGCTGCAGGGCATACCCACTGTTAAGGAAGCCAAAATGATCAAACATATTTTGAATGACTTTTCTATGGCTACTGGCACAAAGGTAAGCCTTAATAAATCAAAAGTTTTTTTTTTTTACAATGACATTGCTATTCAAAGAAATATCACTAGAATTCTTGGGTTTTAAAAGGACCAACTACCTTCCAAGTATCTAGGCATACCGCTCACAAATAAACCTCTCAACAAGGAAGTGTGGGAGCCAATTATAAATAAACTTCAAGACAAGATCAAAAAATTGACATGCGGGTCTTTAAATTTGGCAGGGCACCTTGTGCTCACACAGGTTGTCCTGCAGGTCATTCTAATGTTCATGTTCTCAACTCTTCCTGCTCCTAAAGGAATTAAGAAACTAATTAGGAGCATACAGAGGGACTTTCTATGGGGCGGAGGAGGAGAGAAAAAGAAACGAGCTTTAGTATCCTGGGACAAGATTTGTAAACCCAAGAGCCATGGTGGCTTGGGGCTTCATGATCCTGAAACCATCAGTAGGTTTCGGGAGCTAAACTCTAGTGGAGGTGGATCAAGGAATCAATAAATCCCTGGGGTAAGCTTTGGAAACAAAAATATGCCAAGAATTGGCAGGAGAAGGATCACATTAGAATGTCAGGGCATATTAAGGGCTCCCACATTTGGAACCTTGCCTGGGAAAATAAAAGTATTGTTCAGCAACATAGTCTCTGGGAAATTCAAGCTGGGAACCTGGCACAATTTTGGGAGGAAAACTGGCAACAGGAGCCCAGCTTGTATAAGGATGAATCAGTAGCTCTCAAGAATGACACAGACAACAAAGCTATACTTATGATAAAAGACTTGTGGGACCAGGAAAGGAACAATGGAAAATGGAGAACTTGGAATGATCTAGGCCACATTGAAGAGAGTCCTCGGAAGGCCCAGGTAGACTCTCTTACCCAGGATCTAGAGAATAGGAGAATTCTAGTATCCTCCTTGCCTAACCAACTAAGATGGGGAATAACAATAAAGGAAACATTAACCTCAAAGAAGCTAAACAAGTAGTAACAAGATTTAACTATTTAAACTTTGATCAAGTTTGGAAGAATATTTGGCAGAGCCCCCATTGGATGAAAATAAAGTTATTTATTTGGCTAGCTCATCAAAGGAAAATCTTAACTTGGGAGAATCTCCTTAAAAAAGGCTTCACTGGACCATCCAAATGTTACCTTTGTGGCTCACAAGAGGAGACGATGGATCAACTTCTCAACCTGCACCCTTTCACCTTCATTGTGTGGGAATGGGAGGCCTCAATCTTTAGGCACACTGATAGGGAGAGACTCAGCATCTCTAACACTTTGAAGAATTGAAGGAACAAATTCTGAGGAAATGAAATCTTTAATAAAGCCTGGACCTTGGTTCTAGGCTTTATCATCTGGAATGTTTGGAAAGAGTGCAATAGTCGGAACTTGAAGAACAAAGCAAGCAAGCCCGAGCACATAATTGACCAAATTTTAAGGTAGCTCAAAGACATAGTTAGAGGCTTGTTGAGGACACTTCTTAAGGACCCTCCTCTGCCCCAAGATGCGAGTATTCTACTACATTTGGGTCTCCAGTATATAAGCCCACAGGGCATAATCAAGGGTGTGAGCCAAATAAATGCATATATAAATATTTGGAAGCCTCCTCCACATGGTTTCTTAAAGGTCAATATAGATCAAGCATCTAAGGGCAACCTAGGGTTAGTTGGTTTTGGGGGTGTTCTAAGAGATGAACAGGGTCAAATAAAGAAGATCTTTCATGGCCACTTAAGGAAGGCTACTAATAACAAGGCGGAACTCATGGCCCTAGAGCAATGCTTGGAAATCTTGGTGGATTCAAATTCACATAATGTCATCATTAAATTAGATTCATAATTGATTATTAGAGCGACCAAGAAAATATGCAATGGTACATTTCCGAATAAAGTGTCGAAACATTGGGGGCTATCGCAGATCTTTCACCATATCGACACCCACCTGCAAACCTTAAAAACTGTAAGCTTTGTCCATGTGAAAAGAAAAGATAACATGTTAGCTGATCGTTTGGTGAATGAAGGAGTGATTAATAACGAAAGAGAAACTTGACACATTTGAGAGTTGTTACCCCCAGGCAAACTATTAGAGGATTGTCTCTTTCAGGCTGCCAAAGATAGGGAGCAATGGATTGACAGGATGGATCGAAGAGGATCAGGAGACAGGTGAGAGGATAGGGAAGCCTAAACTGTTTTCCTATTGTTTGGAAGCAGTCCGAAGATTGTATTGGCATTAGTAATCCATTGGATTTGAGTGGAAGGTTGAGATCAATGGAGGAAAACCAAAGATACAGTGGCACAAGGACTGATACTAGAAGTGCTGCAAGTTTGATCGACCATTGATCATTGTATGGATTGATGGTGACACATTGATTAACAAAATATTGTTATATATGAGTGTCTGTGTGTTAAACGAAGTATGGCACAGAAAGTGGGATTTAAGCGTAAATCCATAGATAAGTAGAAGATCAACAACGTAGGGAGAAAGGAACGAGAACCGTCTGATGGGTTAGATTGATGGCCATCGCTTTGTGGAAGAGCGTGCAAATTAATTCGTGAGGAAATGTTTTCTTGAACCACAAGTGGTATTTTGGGCGGGGTCTAAGTGGTAACCGGTATTTCGAGGAAGGCCTACGATTCTACTCTTCAAGCAACATTTAGCAGCAAGTAGGAGAGAGGAAATCACTTTTCGGGTGGTTAATCGTCGTGCTACTTGTTCACCCGAAATCAACGTGGATTGTTGGATCCATGAAGTGTAGATCAACAGTGGAGGTTCGATAATGCAAGTAGTTGTTCAACAATTGGAGGAAGGAGGAGGAGTTGGAATTATGATTCACCGATATGTGATTAAGCAATTCGACGATAGTCATTGGATCGTTGTAAGAAATGGACGACAGATTTCAGGCCGATCGGAGATCGTTGTTTGGTGAGCACAGTGGGAGGGCATCGAACCGTAAGTGTGGACCTATCGTTTTTTATGGTCGCAAATGTAATATTTTTGAAGTCCGACCTTATGGGTTGTGGGTCGGGTTTTTATGTATTTCCTGTGTAATCCATATTTTTAAATAGAGTGAATGGTTCCAAGTTTTAAAGGTTTAAAGTCAATAACGCTTCCTATAGGTTATGTGGACCATTTTTTGGTAAACAAAAGGAATTTTGGTTTACCCTGTAAAATATGTAATGTACTTGTTCGGTTAATAGAAAGCTCCATTCTTACTTGACCAATATATATATATATATATATATATATATATATAATATATATATATATATATATATATATATATATATATAATATATAATAATAAATTTGATTAAATAAATTCAATTTCCAAATTGATATAATAATTTTGATTAAATATAAAATCTATATAATAAAAAAATTAAGAAAATTAATTTATAATGAATATAAAATAATAAATATCAAAGAGATATAGAACAGTGGGTGAAGGAGCGCGCTGTCAAGGCGCTCCATAAGCAGAGGTCACCGGTTCTAGTCTCGTCATTACCAAAAATCTAGCATGGTTTCCGCTAGTGCGGCTCAGGCTAGGTGTGATCCCTGGGTGACTTTGATAGTTTAGATGCCCCTAGTCGTGGCCTCTCAGCCACACGGTAAGCGTGATTTTCAGGATTCACCCACTTATCAATAAAAAAAAAAGAATATAAAATAATAAATAATAAATTACCAAAAATTTACAAACTCTTACCGTGAAAAAATCCAAATTAAATTTATGATAAATAATTGTAATTATCTGTTGAGAATTTTGTAAATATTATTTTATTAATTTAATATAAACTTATAATTACAAATATATTAATTAAATTTGATACATACATATATTGAAGATATATATATGTCATATTTGTTATTAGCATTACGAAAGATATACATATAATTATATTAAAAAAAATATTTGTAATTTTATTATCATATATTAGTGATATTTAGAAATTAAATTTTTATTTCAGTGAAAGAAATTATTTATTACATAATTAATATTATTATATTTTTTCATTTAAAAGATTGTTTTTTTTATTTTTGATGATATTATTATTAAAGTTTATTTTTTTATTTTTATATATTATGAGAGATATAATTGTGAAGAAAAGAAAAAAAAATATATTTAGTGTTAATATTTAATATGAAAAGCATGATAAAATGTTCTTAATATATTATTAATTTAAAAACATATTTAATCATTAAGAATAGTAATAATTACTTATTTAATATTTATTTTCTTTTAATTTAGAGATTTGGATAAAGAATATTGCACTACACCTATTTATATAAATTTATCAATTTCAAATTTCCTTATAGTATTAGACATGATAAAGGGTATAAATTTCAATAAATTATAAAGTATTTACTTATTAATATTTTTTTTATTAAAATATAAAATATAAAATTATTTGATTTAACGTAAATAAATAAAAAAATAATAATTAAATAAATTTTATCTAATTTTTTAAACTATTTCATTAATACTATATTAATAAATATATTTTATTAATTAACATTCTATATAACATTTTAAATTCGAAAATATATTTAGTTTCTCTTCATTTTTTCAATGTGGTATTCATGCTTATAATATGATGCTTATAAAACGATATATTATATCTCAATAAAATTATACTTTCAAAATATTAAACATGCCATTTTAAGTTAAAAAATAAAACACAATCCACTTTGTAACGTATATATAGTGCAGTGTACCCTAAGCATTTTAGTAACGAGGGACTTTGAAAATATCAAGCATGCAACTTTACTATTGTCATGAACCTCATTTTAAAAAAAAAAGGTTACATTTGTAACCATAATAATATTATTTATGCGGAAAGTAATTATGACTTCTATAATTTTTACCTTATAATACGAAATATAACTTTATATCCTCTTTTGGGATTCATTATGGTTTTTAATAATTTGGAATTATAAAGGTTATGAGTTGCAAACAATATAATATTCGAACTTTAGGTTACGTTATGTGATTGCAACAAAATCTAAATCGATTTTATTTTAATTCATTTGTATTATGATATTTATTTATGTTTTAATAACAACAATTCAAGAGTACAAGAATTAACACCATTGTTATCTGTTTGGCAGCTAACCGCCCTAGATTACTGGACCCTTTTTGGAGTGTTCAATTATGACATCCAGCTGTACTATGCTTGGCTTCGATCCCGGGGCGCATTGGACGGTGATGCTTCACTCCTCAATTCTGACAATGGATGTGTGTTTGGGCAGAACTAAACCTTGGGATGAAAGGGGTAATTGATTCCTTGTTTCATTTTCCGCTTTCCTCGCTCTACTCTTTATGAAGACTTAGCACTTCATCCTTTAGGCGAGTCTCTGCAATTACCTGTTCTCATGTTGATAGGTTTATACCTGATGCACCGTTGAGTATGGATGTCCATGACTTGCTATTTGTTTCTCAAGTATGATGTTTCGTAATTCCCATCTTCAGGTGGCTGCCTTCCGAAGATGTCTCCGTCGAACCAAGTATTCGTTATTCATTGCTTTCGATCTATGATAATAGTCTTTTCCGAATTTATCTAGCTATGTTGTCTTAAGATTTTCTCCCTATTGTTGTCTTGCAGGTTCATGAGGCATGTTGACTAAAGGGACACCTGGTTTAGCTCATCCTGTTAGGGATTCGAACCTTGGCGGAGAGACTGTCCGGGTATGCACAGGGTTCTTAAACTATGATTTGAAATAGAAATGCCCTTTATGAAGAACATTTGATCATGCACAATGATCTCTTTTGTTCGTAATTTAGAATGTAATCGATAGGGTTTTTCTGGTCATGAACCGAGGTGTTAATGACTGTTTGATAATTTATATGGTTCTCTTCTATTAAGTGACATGTATTCTTCCCTTTGTTCACTGTATGTATGGTTTAAACCAGCCCTCTCTTTAAAAGAGGCTACAAACTGGTGGAATTTTTGTTGGTTCATGGGATTACAAACCCTTACAATTTTTTTGTCTCAAATTGAGTTTTTAAAGGAGAAGACTCCGGTTTGGTTTTTATATATATATTCTGGTTTATATCGTAATAGTTTACTCAAGCTCATTTTGTCGTTAATGTTCCTTATGCTTAAATTTGTATGCGGAAATATACTGTATTTTTGGTTTATGCGATAAACACACTCGTTTATATTTGATTCCGGTAGTTTGTTCTTACAGGGATTAATTCCACAACCCCAGTCATATTCATTCAAATAAGTTCGTTTCTCCTTAACTAGTCATTAAATATTATAGTTTTACAATTCCTCGACCTAGTTCCTTTCTAGTGATGCCAAAAGGGTTCTATTTTTTTCTTTCTAGATTGGTGTCTTTCTTTGTTTCCACGGAAACTACCATGCATGCTTGCACTTGTTTACCTAGCTATTCTTTTAGTAACAAGCTATATAGTTAATCTTGTTATACTTAATTGTGGCTTACCGCTATGTCACTACCAACATGACCTTACAATTATTACTTTACCTTTCCTGAGGTTTGGGGTTTAACAATTTATTCATTATGTACCTTTGTTTATTCTTCTGGTTAAAATTTAACTTGTTGACAACTAAGATGTTTTCCTATCTTAGCTACTAACATTATAAACATTTTTCTGAAACTGTAATTAACTCATTAAGCAGTGATAGAGCATATAATTATAATATTCAAGCAATACATAAACTCATTGACTAGGGTTTGAGTTCCAGTTTATACTTATCTAGCTTGCTAAACTGGAAATAACTCTATCTATTAATTTTCCTTCCAACCATGAGACAAGTGCACCTCCCCCCAAGCCACACTACATAGGGTTTCTCTTCAAGAACATGGTCTTCAGTAACAATGACTATCTAGTCTTCACGAGACTTAGCCACGTCACACTGTCTGTCCTTATAGCACAACAATGTTTTTCCTTAATCATTCCCTTTCTTCCTCACTGATCTCAGATGCCTCCATAGTCTTGATCTTAGGAATCAATTTCCCAAGAAGTAGTTAGGATTTGGTAACTTCCCAACCTAACTGTTTCTTGAGAATCCAAATTGTCATACATTAGACAATTCATTTTAAACTAAGTAATTACTGCCTTTATTATGGCATTCCACCTAAATTAACTAAATATTTATAAACTTAATCAGTTCCCAGATTGTAAAAGTATGCAGTAAATAAATACTTACACATACGAGGGACATCAAATCTCCCCCCTTATGATTGAACTTCGTCTTGATGTTCTTCTATTGAAATAACTTTGCAAATACTTCTTTCATGGTCAGTTCATTTTCCCAAGTAGCCTCTTCACGGCCAAAATGTTGCCACTGTACTTTAACCTGGGTGATAACTCATCTCCGCAGTATTACTTCTCTCCAATCGAGTATACCCTTTAGTTTGACTAGGAACTCTCCTTCTGGTTCTACCTGAATGACAAAGTAAACTTTTAGTAAATTCAAGAAATCAAGTGTAAATTAGTTATACAATTTTAAGTACATACACACATATGTAGGATAGATTGCTGAAACTTTTAACTTTGCTGCCTTACCTGAATATCTTGCCAATTTATTATGTGTTTGGGATCATATATATATTTCTTTAATAAAGAAACATGAAAGACATTGTGCACATGAATATGACTAGGGAAGAAAAGTTGATAGGTCACTGGTCCAATTCGTGCTAAAATTTGAAAGGGGCCGCAGTATTGGGGTGCCAATTTGGTACACCCACTCCATTGCAGCATACTTTTCGTAGATCGCATGCGGACATAGACATAATCCCCCACCTGGAATTCTCGAAAACTTCTTTTTTTGGTCAACGAAATTATTTTGTCAGTTTTGGGTAGCCTTTAGACTAGTTCGCACTTATTTAACCATTCCTTCCATTTCTGCCAGCATATCAAGTCCTAACATTAGCTTGTCCTCTAGGCCACCCCAATTTCAGGGAGTCCTACATTTACGACCATATAGCACCTCAAATGGACTCATTTGTGTAGAAGTGTGGTAGCTATTATTATATGCAAATTCTACCAAATGCAAGTACTCTTCCTACTTAGATGGTTGCTGCATCACATAAGCTCGAAGCGTGTCTTCCACAACCTGGTTTACTCGCTCAGTCTGCCCATTTGTTTGAGAGTGGTAGCCTATGCTAAAAAGTAGTTTAGTACCCAATATTTCAAACAAGGCTTTCCAGAAGGATGATGTAAACTTTACGTCACGAACCAATATTATAACCTTTGGAATACTGTGAAATCTGAAAATAGTTTGCATAAATATATTAGAAATTTGTACCACCTTCTAAGTAGATTGTATAGGTACAAAATGAGCAGACTTGCTCAGCTTATCCACCACTACTATTATGGAATCATTCTGTCTTTTTGACTTGGGTAGTCATGTTAGGAAATCAATAGAAATAATCTCCCATTTTCATTCCAGAGTCGGCAACAAGTGAAAACCCGTTGGGTGATGATGTTCTATTTTAACCTACTAGCATTCCAAATAGTGAGCCAAATATTCAACCACCTCCTTCTTCATGTCGAGCCAAAAAATATTCTTTTCTAGGGGTTGTTATCAATTTTTGATAACTTGGATGGCCAACATAAGGAACCTTATGGTATTTTTATAAAATCAAATATTTAATACTCTTTATGTTGGGTTCATACATCCTTGTTTTATAGACCAACAAACCTTCTTGATTTATTTCATATCCAAGTTGTTGTTCCTTGTTGTTCGAAATTTTAGTTTGTTGCCACAAGGTTTGATACTCTGACTCTTGCATTGCTGCCTGTTTAATTTGTTCTTTCAAGGTGTTTTGTATCTCGCTGAAAGATATTTCATATAACAATTAGCTTTTTTACTTAATGCATCTGTAACACTATTCTCTTTGCCTTTTAAATGCTTAATTTCAAAGTCGAAACTGCTTAGGAAATCAACCCAGAGAGATTTTCGAGCATTCAAGGTGGGTTGTTTGAAATAATTAGTCAAGCTATGATGGTCAGTCATCAGCAATAATTTCTTACCCATTAGATAGTGTCACCACATTTTTAAAGCATGAATAATTGTTGTCAACTCCAAGTCATAGGCTGAGTGCCTCTGCTCATCCTCCTTAAGTTTTCTTGATTCGTGCACAATAACCCTGCCATGTTGTATTAGTATGCCTCCCACCCCTTTCTTGCTAGCATCTGTGCAATCCACATAATCTTTATTTGAATCAACAATACTTAATATAGGCATAGTGATCAGTAAATGTTTAAGTTGGTTGAAACTATTTTGGCATTCTATAATCCCTTTAAAAAGATTACATTTCTTTTGCAATGAGGTAATAGGGTAGGCCACTTTGGAAAAGCCTTCAATGAATCTGTTATAATATCTGGCTAAACCCATAAATGACCTTATATTTTCCACATCTTTTGGTACGGGCCATTCCATAATGGTCTTTATTTTGTCCGGGTCCACAGTGACTCCATCTTTGGTAATGACATGACTAAGATGTTGAATATGATCTTTAAAAAAGTCACGTTTACTGTACTTGGCGTACAACTGATGCTCCCTTAAAACTTGAAAAACAATTTGAAGGTGTTCTTTGTGCTCCTCTACTGTCTAAGAATAAATCAATATATCATCGATGAAAGTTAATACAAACTTGTCTAGATATTGGTGGAATATATTATTCATGAGGGACATGAATGTTCCAGGTGCATTGGCTAACCCAAAAGGAATCACAACGAACTTGTAGTGCCCATACTGAGTTCTAAAGGCAGTCTTTGCTATGTATTCCTCCTTGATCCTAATTTGATGATATCCTGAGCGGAGGTCGATCTTGGAAAACACAGTTGCCCCTTTCACTTGGTCAAATAATTCATCTATACAAGGTAAGGGATACTTGTTTTTGATGGTTAACTTATTTAATTGTTCATAGTCTATACACATTTGCATGGTTCCATCCTTCTTTTTAACAAAAAGTACCAGAGCTCCCTAAGGCGACACACTAGGTTGGATATACTTTTTGTCTAATAGTTTTTGCAACTGCATTTTCAATTCTTTTAATTGTAGTATACTTATTCGATAAGGGGCCCTAAATACCGGTGTAGCCCCTCTCATTAGCTCAATAATGAAATCTATATCTCTTTTCGGCGGTAGTTCAGGAATTTCTTGAGGGAACACATCTAGAAAATTATGTACTATCGGTATGTCTTCTAAGGCAATAGATTTGTCCTTCAAATCTGAGTATCCCACTTGTATGGCATAAATGTGGCACCCTTTTCGGATGCATTTGGCTAGTTGGGAAGTTGTCACGAGCCTCAGCTTTAAAGGTCCACAAAATTTTTGAATTCAAACACAATAATCTAATTATATATGTATTTCTATTTTAAACCACAAATTAGTTTGTTTTCAATTTTGGATTCAGTTTGATTTCTCCAATAACCAACCAATCTGAATTTCTCAACTTTTTATATTATTTCGTGTTTAAAAATGTAATACAATTTTTATAGAAAAATATAAAACAAAATTATAAAATATTTCAAATTCCAAATATATTATCTTTACTTTCTATTTATTTAAAAGAAAAATATTTAACTACTCGATATTAATACCTATTTTAATAAAATAATTTATTTCATTTAATGAATAACTTTTATACATTACTTTAAATTCTGAAATATATTAACTTTACTTTCTATTCATTTTAAAAATTAAATGATGCTCATACATACCATACATAATATCGTAATAACCATATCCTTTCGAAATACTACACATGCAAGTTTAAGTTAAAAGGTAAAACATATTCAACTTTGTAACGTATATTGTATCGTCTAAAAATTTCAGTAACCACAGTTTTTGAAAATATCAAGCCTCCTCCATTATAACACTAACGATCATTTTTCCAGCGGCTAATAATTACTTTTCCCCAAGGTTCTGTTACATCTTAGAGAAAGGCTGATAAATTATATTGACATGAACGAATAACCTTTTTCCAAGTGCTACAGTAACCTAATCAAATCAGTCAATGTCAACTTTTTGATAATTAGAGAATTCGGAAAAGAAAAACATCCAATATTAATGTAGTTAGTTAGACGAATCGCATGTTTCCTGATTGATACACTCTAAAATGAAGAAACTGGGCGCATCCATGGATGGAATTCGAAGGGTGAAGCGTTTGTCATGGAGCGACTTGTCTATTAAATATCTTTAAATTCTTTCCTGTTTTAAAATTTGGCCTTTTAGGTAGTATATTTCTGGTATTTCTGGATTGG
>APFE030201148.1:177691-219102 GCA_000404065.3 Pinus taeda | reverse complement strand
GAATAATATATATTAATAAAATGACTTATTTATTTTAATTAACCATTCCTATATAACATCTTAAATTCCAAAATATACTTACTTTCTCTTCATTTTTTCAATGTCGTGTTCATGCTTATCATATGATGCTTATAAATACGATATATTATATCTCAATAAAAATATACTTTCAAAATATTAAACATGCGACTTTAAGTTAAAAAATAAAATACAATCCACTTTATAACGTATATATAGTGCACTATACCCTAAGCATTTTAGTAACCACGGACTTTGAAAATATCAAGCTTACAACTTTACTATTGTCATAAACCTCATTAAATAGTAATTCAGGTTTTTACTAATTAATACTATCTATGCTATATGTAATTATGACTTCTATCATTTTTAACATATAATACAACATATAACTTTATATCCTCTTTCGAGATTCATTAGGGCTTTTAATGGTTTGGAATTATAAAGGTTATGAGTTGAAAACAATATTATATTCGAACTTTATGATACATTATCATTTTTACCTTATAATACAACATATAACTTTATATCTTCTTTTGAGATTCATTAGGGTTTTTAATGGTTTGGAATTATAAAGGTTATGAGTTGAAAACAATACTATATTCGAATTTTATGATACATTATGTGATTGCAACAAAATCCAAATCGATCTTATTTTAATTCATTCGTATTATGATATTTATTGATGTTTTAATAACAATAATTCAAGAGTACAGGCATTAACACCACTGTTATCTATTGGGCAGCTAACCGCCCTAGATTACTGGACCTTCTCTTGCATGTTCACTTATGACCTCCAACTGTACTCCGCTTGGCTTCGATCCCACGATGCATTGGACGGTGATGCTTCGCTCCTCAATTCAAACAATGGATGTGGCTTTAGGTGGAACTAAACCCTAGGATGAATGGGGTAACTCATTCCTTGTTGCATTTTCTGCTTTCCTGGCTCTACTCTCTTCGAAGACTTGGCACTTCATCCTTTAGGTGAGTCTCTGTGTTTACCTATTCTCATGTTGATGGGTTTATACCTTATGCACCATTGAGTATGGATGTCCATGACTTGCTATTCGTTTCTCAAGTCCAATGTTTCGTAATTCCCGGCTTCAGGTGGCTGCCATCCGAAGATGTCTCCGTCGAACGAGGTATTCAATATTCATTTCTTTCAGTCTATGATAATAGTCTTTTCTGAATTTATCTAGCTATATTTTTTAAAGATTTTTCTCATTGTTGTTGTCTTGCAAGTTCATCAGGCATGTTGACTAAAGGGACACCTTGTTCAGTTCATCTTGTCAGGGATTCAAACCTTGGCAGCGAGACTGTCCGGGTATGCACAGGGTTCTTAAACTATGATTTGAAAGAGAAATTGCCTTCATGAAGAACATTTGATCATGCACAATGATCTCCTTTGTTCATAATTTAGAATGTAATCGATAAGGTTTTTCTAGTCATGAACCAAGGTCTTAACGACTGTTTGATAATTTAAGGACATGTATTCTTCCCTTTATTCACTGTATGTAAGGTTTAAACCAGCTCTCTGTTTAAAAGAGGCTACAACATGGTGGATGTTTTGTTGGTTCATGGGGTTACAAACCCTTACAATTCTTTTGTCTCAAACTAAGATTTTAAAGGAGAAGACTCTGGTTCGGTTTTTATATATATATTCTGGTTTATACCGTAATAGTTTACTCAAGTTCATTTTCTCGTTAATGTTCGTTATGCATAAACTTGTATGCGGAAATCTACTATATTTTTGGTTTATGCGATAAGCACATTCGTTTTTATGTTTGATTCCAGTAGTCTGTTCTTCCAGGGATTAATTCCACAGCCCTGGTCATATGCATTTAAATAAGTTCGTTTGTCCTTAACTAGCCATTAAATATTATGGTTTTGCAATTCCTCACCCTAGTTCCTTTCTAGTGATGTTGAAGAAGTCCTATTTCTTTCTTTCTAGATTGGTGTCTTTCTTTGTTTCCATGGAAACTACCACGCATGATTGGACTCATTTACTTGGCTATTCTTCTAGTAACAAGCTATATAGTTAATCTTGTTATACTTAATGGTGGCTTACCACTATGTCTCTACCAACAGCACCTTACTATTACTTTACATTTCCTGATGTTTGGGGCTTAACGCTTTATCCATTATGTACCTTTGTTTATTCTTTTGGTTAAAATTGAACTTGTTGACAACTAAGATGTTTTCCTATCTTAAGCACTAACATTATAAACATTTTTTTGAAACTGTAACTAACTCATTAAGCAGTAATAGAGCATATAATTATAATATTCAAGTAATACATAAACTCATTGACTAGGGTTCGAGTTCTAGTTTATCCTTATCTGGCTTATTGAACTGGAAATAACTCTATCTATTCATTTTCCTCCCAACCATGAGACAAGTGTGCCTTTGCTCTCTGTCTCCCCCCAAGCCACACTACACAGGGTTTCTCTTCAAGAACTTGGTCTTCAATCACAATGACTATCTGGTCTTCACCAGACTTAGCCACGTCACACTTTCTGTCCTTATAGCACAACAATATTTTTCCTCAATCATTCCCTTTCTTCCTCACTGATCTCAAATGCCTCCATCCTCTTGATCTTGGGAATCAATTTCCCAAGAATTAGTTAGGGTTGGGTAACTTCCCAGCGTAACTATTTCTTAAGAATCCAAACCGTCATACATTAGACAATTCATTTTAAATTAAGTAATTATTGCCTTTATTCTCGCATTCCACTTTTCAGATATTTAAACCAAAATTAACTAAATCTTTATAAACTTAATCAGTTCCCAGTTTGCAAAAGTATGCAGTAAATAAATATTTACACATATGAGGGACATCAAATCTCTCCCCCTTATGATTGAACAGCATCCCGATGTTCTTCTATTGAAATAACTTCGGAAATACTTCTTTCATGGCTTGTTCTTTTTCTCAAGTAGCCTCTTCAAGCCCAAAATGCTACCACTGTACTATAACCTGGGTGATAACTCATCTCTGCAGCATTAATTCTCTCCGATCGATTATACCCATTGGTTCAACCAGGAACTCGCCTTCTGGTTCGACTTGAATGACAAAGTAAACTTTTAGTAAATTCAGGAAATCAAGTGTAAATTATTTATACAATTTTAAGTACATACACACAGATGTAGGATAGATTTCTAAATTAACTTATTATTATAATAATAAGTTAATTTAGTATATACAATTTTTTTTTATCTGATTAGTTAAAAATATTTTATTCTGTTCCCCCTTGGCTTTTTTAATATTTTTATACTATTAGTGCCTTTATAACTAACTACTATCTAATTAATTAATTAATTTATATTTATATATATATAATATATATATTATATATATAAGTTTTATAAGGTAGTTTAATCCTTTAGGTATACATTCATTTATACACTTAATTTAAATCTGGATATATATATATATATATAATATTATATATATATATATATATATATATATATAGTTAGTTATAACGTTTTGATCTAATATGTATATTTTATATGTATTTATTAAATAGTTAATACCTTTTAACTATCTATTAACTTCACAACCAACTAAATTAAATTACTTATACATATAATTTATATATTTATTTAAAGGTAAGGTCCCTTATTATAACTAACTTCCATTTAATTTATTAAATAACTGGTTTTTTGACCCTAGTCCCAAGTCAAATTTAGTCGTTGGTCTAGTTAGCCATTAGAGGCTCTGCTCAAACTATTTAACATGCAAAGCTGGATCTAATTCTTCAACTTGTCCTGATGATGAACCACGCTGGTTGGTTTGAAACGTGTCGACAAATGATATATCTTGTGATTTATGCCGAAAAATCTCTCGTAAACTTGTAACTTTGCTGCCTTACCTGAATATCTTGCCAATTTATTATGTGTTTGAGATCATATATATATTTCTTTAATATAGAAACGTGAAAGACATTGTGAACACGAATATGACTAGGTAAGAGAAGTTGATAGGCCATTGGTCCAATTCATGCCAAAATCTTAAAGGGGCCACAAAATCGGGGTGCCAATTTGGCGCACCCACTCCATTGCAGTGTACTTTTCTTAGCTCGCACGTGCACATAGACATGATCACCCACCTTGAATTCCCGAAAAAATCTTTTTTGGTCAGCGCAATTATTTTGTCAGTTTTGGGCAGCCTTTCGATTAGTTTGAACTTATTTAACCATTTCTTCCATTTCTGCCAGCATATCAGGTCCTAGGATTAGCTTGTCTTCTGGGCCACCCCAATTTGAGGGAGTCCTACATTTATGAGCATATAGAACCTCAAATGGACTCATTTGTGTAGAAGTGTGGTAGTTGTTGTTATATGAAACTTATACCAAATGCAAGTACTCTTCCCACTTAGATGGTTGCTACATCACATAAGCTCGAAGCATGTCTTCCACAACCTGCTTTACTCGCTCAGTCTGCCCATCTATTTGAGGGTGGCAGGTGGTGCTAAGATGTAGTTGAGTACCCAATCCTTCAAACAAGGCTTTCCAAAAATTTGATGTAAACTTTACATCATAATCCGATATTATAACCTTTGGTATACCGTGAAATATGAAAATAGTTTGCATAAATATATTCGCAATTTGTACTGCCTTATAAGTAGATTGTACAGGTACAAATTGAGTAGACTTGCTTAGCTTATCCACTAGCACCATTATGCAATCGTTATGTCTTTTTGACTTGGGCAGTCCTGTTATGAAATCAATGGAAATAACCTCCCATTTCCATTTCGAAATCGACAACGGGTGAAGTAAACCAGCTGGGTGACAGTGTTTTGTTTTGACCTGCTGACATTCCAACAATGAGCCAAATATTCAGCCACCTCCTTCTTCATGCTGAGCCAAAAATATTATTTTCTAAGGCTTGTTACCAATTTCTGATAACCTGGATGGCCAACATAAGGAACCTTATGATATTTGTCTAAAATCAAATCTTTAATACTCTTTATGTTGGGTACAAACATCCTTATTTTATATACCAACAAACCTTCTTGATTTATTCCATATCCAAGTTGTTGTTCCTTGTTGTCTGGAATTTTAGTTTGTTGCCACAAGGTTTGATACTCTAAGTCTTGCATTGATGCCTCTTTAATTTGTTCTTTAAAGGTGTTTTGTATCTCGCTGAAAGATATTTATATAAACAATTAGATTTTTTACTTAACGCATCTGTGACACGATTCTCTTTGCCTTTTAAATGCTTAATTTCAAAGTCGAATCCACTTAGGAAATTAACCCAACAAGCTTGTCAAGCATTCAAGGTGGGTTGTTTGAAATAATTAGTCAAGTTATGATGGTTGGTCATTACCAAGAATTTCTTACCCATTAGATAGTGTCACCACATTTTTAAAGCGTGAATAACTGTTGTCAGCACCAAGTCATAGGCTGAGTACCTCTGCTCATGCTCCCTGAATTGTATTGATTTGTGCACAATAACCCTGCCATATTGCATTATTATGCCTCCCACACATTCCCTGTTGGCATCTGTGCAAACCACATAATCTTTATTTGGGTCAGCAATACTTAATATAGGTGCGGTGGTCAATAAATGTTTAAGCTAGTTGAAACTATTTTGGAATTCTATACTCCATTTAAAAAGCTTACCTTTCTTTTGCAGTGAGGTAATAGGATAGACCACTCTAGAAAAGCTTTCAATGAATCTCCTATAATACCCGGCTAAACCCATAAACAACCTTATATTAGCCACATATTTTAGTATGGGCCATTTCATAATGGTCTTTATTTTCTTCGGGTCCACAACTATTCCATCTTTGGTAATGACATGACTAAGATATTGAATATGATCTTTAAAAAAGACATTTACTATACTTGGTATACAGCTGATGCTTCCTTAAAACTTGAAAAACAATTCGAAGGTGTTCTTTGTGCTCCTCTACTGTCCGAGAATAAATCAAGATATCATCGATGAAAAGTAATACAAAATTGTCCAAATATTGGTGTAATATACTATTCATGAAGTACATGAAGGTTGTAGGTGCAATGGTTAACCCAAAAAGAATCACAACAAACTCGTAGTGCCCATACCGAGTTGTGAAGGAAGACTTTGCTATGTCTTCCTCTTTGATCCTAATTTGATGATATCTTGAGCAGAGGTCGATCTTGGTAAACACAATTTCCCCTTGCACTTGGTCAAATAATTCATTTATACGAGGTAGGGGATACTTGTTTTTTTTGGTTAACTTATTTAATTTTTGGTAATCCAAACACATTTGCATGGTTCCATCCTTCTTTTTAACAAAAAGTATCGGGGCTCCCCAAGGCGACATACTTGGCCGGATATACTTTTTGTCTAATAGTTCTTGCAACTGCATTTTCAATTCTTTTAATTATGGTATGCTTATTTGATAAGGGGCCCTAGATAACAATGCAACCCCTCGCATTAGTTCAATAGTGAAATCTATATCTCTTTTCAAAGGTAGTCCAGGAATTTCTTGAGGGAACACATCCGAAAAATTTTGTACTATCGGTATGTCTTCCAAGGCGATAGATTTTTCCTTCAAATTTGAGTAACCCACTTGTATGGCATAAATATGGCATCCTTTTTGGAGGAATTCGGCTAGTTGGGAAGTTGTCATGGGTCTTAGCTTTAAAGGTCTTATTATCCCCTGGATCTCCTGTCTCTTACCATCCTCGTCCATATAGTTAATGGTTTTAATTTTACAATTAATAAGAGAGCAGTGTTTTTCTAACTAGTCCATACTGATTAAAATATCATACAATCCTAAGGGTAACACATTCAATTCTACCATAATGGTCTGACTAGAAATCTACAAAGGACAATTGATGACCTTGGCCAGCACTCTCCTCTTGGCTCCCATGGCTAATTGCACTAACTAGGGACTTTTAAATTTTATAGGTTGTAGATTGCATTGTTCTACAATTTTGGGGCTAATATAACTTAAGGTATCTCCTGGATAAATTAAAATAGACACAGTTTGGTTGAATATTTTACCTTTAAACTCTATCATTGTTGGCTAGTACTCCGCCTGATGATCCTCAAGAGTAGCATTAATTTTTGGCATGCTTCTTTAACTTGGGCTAGTAGATTAGTTCCTCTGTGTTGTGGACAGTTTTTAACATAATGAGGCCCTCCACATCCCCAACATTGTACCAGGGGTATCACTGCCATTTCCACTTCAGTCCTTCCTGATTGTTCATTGGTCTTGGTTTCGCTAGGAAATTTGAACCTGTTTGGATTTCTATTCATATTTATATTTATCTAACCTCTCGGAGGTTTATTGATCATAAACTTGTTTACTTTGTTGTTATTGGAGGAAAATTTACCCCCTTTTTTGTCATTCCGTTTCTTACCTCCTTCCCCCTTTTGTTTATTTTTCTGGTAGCATACTCTAGCCTTTCGTATGACTTCATCCATAGTCTTTAAATTATCGAACTCAAGGCGTTTCTTCATAAACAAAGACAAGCTACTAACAAAAAATTGCACGTTAGCCTTTTCTTCTCGTATGTATGGAACATAGCACAACAATGAGGTGAAATTAGTTATGAATTCATCCATGGACATCTGTCCTAAACGTAGGTCATGAAACTCCTTGGCCTTCTCATCATAAAATATTTTCATTAAGTATTTCTCCTTGAAGTATTTTTGGAATTTATCCCAAGTTATGTTTTGTTTGTTTACACCATGAACTGTCTTTATTTATTCCCACCACATGGTGGCTTTTCCCTACAACTGAAATATTGCCAGTTGGGCTTCAAAATTATGATCATATTCATACAGCTGGAAATACTTTTTCATGTTCATAAGCCAAGCTTCTACTGCCTCCTCTTGTTCGCCATCAAAGAGTGGAGGCTTTATCTTTTGGAATTCTACTTGAAGTTTTATTCTTTGTCTTTTGTGCTTTTGTGTTCTGATATGTTACCCGACTCTTCTTCCTAGTTTTCTTCACCACCTTCTGTTTATGCTCATTCAGTATGAAATTCCCATCCTCCAGTCATATTTCCTTGCTTAGGACTAGGAATAGTTTATCTCCGATTCTATTTGTTTAATAGAATTTTCATGATTCTTTCTTGTTCCTACATTAATCATTCATTGTCTGCTCGAAGTCAAGCCATTTTTGCTTTTAACTCTTGCACAGTTTAAAAAATGGTGGAATTAGTATTTCACAGCTCTTCTCCCGGCTACACCCATACTTCACGATTAGTTTCTTGAAAGGTTGTTGCTCCTGTTCCTATCACTGTTCTTATCATATTACCTATTTCTGGCTCTAGTTGTGCACATTACACAATTACTGTGAATACTAATTTTCCAGAGGCCTCATTTTTGGTAACCTAAGTGCTCTGATACCATATGTCATGAGTCTCATAAAAAGAAAAAACTTTCCATTTGTAAGCATAGTAATTCAGGATTTTACCAATTAATACTATCTATGCTAAAAGTAATTATGAATTCTATAATTTTTACCATATAACTTTATATCCTATTTTCGGATTCATTATGGCTTTTAATGATTTGGAATTATAAAGGTTATGAGTTGTGAACAATACTTTCAAACTTCATGCTATGTTATGTGATTGCAACAAAATCTAAATTGATTCTATTTTGATTCATTCGTATTATGATATTTATTGATTTTTTAATAACAATAACTGAAGAGTACAAGAATTAACGCCATTGTTATCTGTTAGGCAGTTGACCACCCTATATTACTGGACCCTCTGTAGAGTGTTCACTTATGACCTCCAGCTATAATTCACTTGGTTTCGATCCTTGGGCGCGTTGGACGATGATGCTTCACTCGTCAATTCAGATAGTGGATGCGGGTTTAGGTGGAGCTAAACACTGCATTTTCTGCTTTCCTGGCTCTGCTCTCTGTGACGGCTTGGCACTTCATCCTTCAGGTGAGTCGATGCATTTACCTGTTCTCATGTTGATGGGTTTATACCTTATGCACCATTGAGTATGGACGTCCATGACTTTCTATTCATTTCTTAGGTCCGCCATTTCATAATTCCCAGCTTCAGGTGGCTGCCTTTCAAAGATGTCTCCGTCAAACTAGGTATTCGTTATTCATTGCTTTCAGCCTATGATAATAGTATTTTTCGAATTTATCTAGCTATTTATTTTTTAATATTTCTCTCCCTGTTGTAGTTTTGCAGGTCCATCAGGCATGTTAACTAAAGGGACACTTGGTTTAGCTCATCTTGTCAGGAATTAGAACCTTGGTGGCGAGACTGTATAGGTATGCACAGGGTTCTTAAAGTGTGATTTGAAATAGAAATGGCCTTTATAAAGAACATTTGATCATGCACAATGATCTCTTTTGTTCATAATTTAGAATGTAATCGACAGGGTTTTTCTGGTCATGAACCAAGGCCTTAGCGACTGTTTGATAATTTATAGGAGTTCTCTTCTGTTAAGCAACATGTATTCTTCACTTTGTTCACTATATGTAGGGTTTAAACCAACTCTCTGTTTAGAAGAAGCTACAACATGATGGATTATTTTGTTGGTTCATGGGGTTACAAACCCTTACAATTATTTTGTCTCAAACTCAGTTTTTAAAGGAGAAGACTCTGGTTCGGTTTTTATATATATATTCTGGTTTATATCTTAATAGTTTACTCAAGTTCATTTTCTCGTTAATGTCTGTTATGCATAAACTTGTATGCAGAAATCTACTGTATTTTTGGTTGATGTAATAAGCACATTCGTTTTTATGTTTGATTCTAGTAGTCTGTTCTTACGGGGATTAATTCCATAGCCCCAGTCATATGCATTTAAATAAGTTTGTTTTTCCTTAACTATCTATTAAATATTATGGTTTTATAATTCCTCGGCCTAGTTCCTTTCTAATGATGCTGAAGGGGTCCTATTTATTTCTTTCTAGATTGGTGTCTTTCCCTATTTCCACGAAAGCTACCATGCATGCTTGCGCTTGTTTACTTGGCTATTCTTTTAGTAACAAGCTATATAGTTAATCTTGTTATACTTAATGGTGGCTTACCCCTGTGTCTCTGCCAATAGAACCTTACAATTATTACTTTACTTTTCCTGAGGTTTGGGGTTTAACACTTTATCCATTATGTAACTTCGTTTATTCTTCTGATTAAACTTTAACTTGTTGACAGCTAAGATGTTTTCCTACCTTAACCACTAACATTATAAACATTTTTCAGAAATTGTAATTAACTCATTAAGCAGTTACAGACATGGAAAGTTTTAGGGGATAATGTTCGCATAGTGAGCTAATTTTCCATGATTGTTCCACAAAAAATATTCACTAATTTACAATTTTTTTTAAAAGACGATTCGCCCAAATTTTAGAATATATAATTATTTTACCTTAAAAATCGCCAACATTATATAGAGACTATATATAAAATCATTATAAATTTAAATAATTTTACAAATATATTAATAAACATTTTATAGTTTGCATATTAGGGATTAGTGAGATTCGCCAATGTTTTTAAACTTCAAGAAAAATTTCCATCCTTAAAATTTTCCATGGTAAAAAAGAATATAATTATATCACTCAAGCAATACAAAACTCATTGACTAGGGTTCGAGTTCCAGTTTATACTTATCTAGCTTGCTGAACTGGAAATAACTATATTTATTAGTTTGCCTCCCAACCATGAGACTAGTGTGCCTTTGCTCTCTGTCTCCCCTAGAGCCATCCTACACAAGGTTTCTCTTCAAGAACCTAGTCTTAAGTAACAATGATTATCTAGTCTTCACCAAACTTAGCCACTTCACACTGTCTATCCTTACAGCACAACAATATTTTTCCTCAATCATTCCCTTTCTTCCTCACTGATCTCAAATGCCTCCATCCTCTTCACCTTGGGGATAAATTTCCCAAGAAGTAGTTAGGGTTGGGTAACTGTCCAAGCCAATTGTTTCTTGAGAATCCAAACTATCATACATTAGAAAATTCATTTTAAATTACGTAATTACTGCCTTTATTCTCGCATTCCACTTTTCAGATATTTAAACCAAAATTAGCTAAATCCTTATAAACTTAATCAGTTCCCAGTTTGTAAAAGTATGCAGTAAATAAATATTTACAGATATGAAGGACATCACAACTGCCGTACAATTATTCTTTGCAGAGATAACAGTCACCATTTATCCATTGAAGAGACACAAAAAGAATAAATTATCTTGTCGTCAACGAACAACCTTTCTTCAAGTGCTACAGTAATTGAAGAAAATTAGTCAATATTAACTGTTTGATAATCACATAATAAGGAGAGAAAAAACATTAAACCTTAACCTCGTTATTCATCTAAAGGCGAATCTCGCGGTTCCAGAATTTTTTTTAATTGCATGGTATTTTTTTATGGTGGAAATGGGTTTAATATTATTTAATTTTTTTTGGGCATCAAAATATTTAAGTGTGATTGTTGTAATTTGGATTTACAAAAAATTATATCAGATTTATCAAAAATCATACTGAAATTTATATAATTTTCTTATCAAATTTAAAGCCTAATTAAACTACAGTAATTGATAAAGCATTAAAAATATTAGACACAACCAGTAATGAAATGCATGGTTTTTCCGTCAAATTTGAAACCTCCTTATACTATAGTAATTGATAACACCTTAAAGTCAAATCTTATTTTATTTTTCCTAAATATATGATTAACTGCCCAAAAACATGTGGAACACTTAATTAAGTGCAAACCAAATTTACACAAAAAAAATGCTCAGAAAAGAAAACTACATTGATCAGTGGTAACACCAGAGTTACAGTAACCATCAAATTTGACTAGTGCTTTATGTTTGGAATTCCAACCCTGTAAGCAACTAATGCAAATTCCATGATTAATTATTTTCAACTTTTGATGTCTACACCACAGTTCTTTCCAACAACTAACAGGTCAGTACGCGGGTGCCTAGCGTTTGTCCATCCCCTCTCAGCACCTAAAATAATCAAAACAAGTAGGCCTGTTACTATAAATCATGTCCTTTAAATCGACCCGCTACTATAAACAATTTTCCTTTACATCCTTAGAATTTTGAGTGCAATGAAATCCATGTTTTGAAAATCGCTTTCCAGCTTAGTTCCCACTAATAGTGGGCATTGACGAATGCATTATCCATATTAGACACACATGCCCATCTGCAGCCATGAACTTTTTTCCCAATCAGAAAAAACTATTTCAAAGTGATTACAACAGAAAATTTGTATCAGTGTTTCGAGTGAAAACAAAGTATGTTAATCAGAAAAATATGGAAATTTCACTGCTTTAAAATCCCTACAATGATCTGTTAGCAAAGTAAAGAGTATGCTAATCAAAGAAACTTCAGTCCTAGATGTAACAGAGAAACATGGAAACTTCACTGCTTTGAAACCTCTAAAATGATCAATTAGCATAGTGAAGAGATTCTTCGAGACAAAAAATCAACAAAGGTGGACTATAGTCATCCGTACAAAAGTAATAAGTGGATTTGAAAGCCTCCATCTATCCACAGACAAATGGAAAGATTATGATACAGAGGACCCTGCAAGCATATCTATAGAGAAACATGCAGTGATCAAGTCCATCCAGAGGCTACGGAACAGAGAGCTTCGTATGGAAAAAGTAGAGATGTTAAATTTGAATTTGACCTTCCTCCTGTAGGATGTCATGTCAAAAGACTAAAAGGAGATCTAGTCAGTCTCCAAAGAACAACCTGCCTTAGATAATTGGTCTTCTCCATGATTTTGTGCTCAATAGATGTGGGAAATAGATAAGTTGTGGAATTCATGGATCAGGGTTTTGATTCTAGATTTCCAAGGCTCCATAAAAGGGAAGAAGAGAGAACCTTTCATGTTTTCCCACTTAATTACAAGCTTCGAATCTCCAAAAATAGTGAGCTCCCCAAGACCAACCCAAATGACACAATGTAGGATCCCCCAGAAGGCCAATAACTTAGCTCGGGTGTTAGATCCAAAGCCACAGTTCCAATGAAATCTGTAGGAATGTGATGGTCCTAGGTGAATAGCCATGCTGCATCCACAAAGTCCAAAAAATGAGGCACCATAAAAAATACAAACTAAGAAGACTAACAAAATGTCAAGAGAGGGAGGGGGACATTTGAGATTAGAAAGTGGGGATGAAGAAATTTCCATGTATTATGATATTATTGCCATAGAGCTCCACCGCATGTGTTAGCAAAGTGGTTTATGCAATAGTTACCAAGGTCGGTCAAATTGGCCCAAAAAAATTCAAAACTTCCACGGTTCAATTGGATCCGTGGATTAATAAGTCAATTTGATTTTCGGTATTTTAGAATATTATCATAACGTCATCCATGATTGTTCATATGATGGCGAGTTATCATTGTTAGTTGGTGTGGAGTTGGGAAGAGTCAGCTAGATTTAGGGTAAACAATAATGAGAATTGGTGAATCGTTGTAGAATCTATGACTATTTACTTGTATAAATTGCCTTATGTTGAATGCAATGATAAAGCTCATTTGATGAGTCTTCATAAATTGTCTTATGTTGAATGCAATGATAAAGCTCATTTGATGAGTCTTCATATTTTTGTCATGGTATCGAAACCAGATTTATGGGCTCAATGGTGTGTGCAGTCATGAAAGTTTAGTGGTGTGGTTGTGTGTAAGCCTTGAGCATGTGAAAGAAGTTGAGTGTGTAGTGCTTTTGTGTGAAAGTTGTTGCTGTGTGAGGAGCATTAGCCTCAGAAGGCATTGAGCCTTGTGTTGCTGAATTGTTGTGATATTGTTATATAATTTTGGCGTTGTCTTTGTGAGCTCCACTAGTGGATGAATGTGAGAGCCGACCATGGTTCGAGTGTGATATTTAAGTGCAGACCATGTGAATTTGAGAGACCCCTATGGCATGGATTTGTTATAGAGTTGCACCAAATTTTTTGCATTAAGTTTGACAAGTTGTCCGAGTGTTGTTGTGAACAGATGCAGAGTCCTTATTGTTGTTGTCCATCGTGTTGATTCTGCATTGGAGACAAGCTAGTCTTAGCTTTAGAGCTATTGCTGTAAAAGTTGATTTGTTTGATGGAGAATTATCAAACTGAATATTGTGTTGTGTGTTTAGCCTACGATAAGCCTTCTGAGTTGGAGAAATGTGCTATGTATTTGTTGGAGGTGGCATAGATCACACTTCTAGTTGTATGAGCCCAAAAGATTAGGGAGAACTAGAAAGAGGTGTGAATCATGGAGAAGGTGTCGAAGATAAGTTTGCTGGCCCGGATCTGTGTGTTAGGTGCAAGATCTAAGAGTGTGAAAGTATTTGTAACACTGTGGTGTAGTTTATTATGCAATATGTGTACTAGAACTAGTGGGCTTAGCCTCTCGAAAATTTTTGGTCTGATTTGGGAGCCTAGGTGCTCCATACATGAATTTAGAAGTTGGAGAAAAGATATTCTATGGTGAAACCAACTAAAGGTGTCAGATATGTGTTGAGCTCAGTGTGAAGATGTTGGGTTGAGTTTTCAATTCTGTTATGTTTGTTTAGGTGTAGAGGTGTAGTCGACCTGAGGAGTAAGCTAATGTGGAGATGCTTGGAGTAGCACTGAATTTGCATGGTTATTGTGCTGAGGCATAGCGGAAGTGTTATGTATCCAGTGAATAAAATAAAATTTGAGGAGGTTGAGCTACCATAAGGGAGACTGAGTGGCATTGTGTGCATTTTCTCTTGAATATCTTCTCTCCGACCTTATTGAGGGAGAACAATTTTGTGATTGAAAGAGGCCACAACGGCCCACAAGGTCGAGATTATTTGTGGGTAGTTCTCCATCTATGGAGGTTTTTACTATGGAGTGTAACTACAACAATATGGAAGGCTCGTGTGAGCTGATCCCTAGTGAGGATATAGTTAGGTTTGTCTAGAGAAGCTAGAAAAGGAATTTATAGTGGCCAAAAAGAGAAGAATGAGCCTTTGGAAAATAGTCTCATTGTGATTGAAGGTAGCTTGAGAAGGTCAAGTGCGTGAATTGAGAAGGTGAAGTGCATGGTGGAAAAGACCATAGATGCATACACGAAACTTACATCAACCCTCAATTGTCTCCATGTGAGAGAAAAAAGGCTCCCACTATAACAGTGATGGAATTAGAACATAGTTTGTGTGTGGGGTTAGCGAAGGGAAATGGTCAACTTGACGAGTGGATAAATTTTCTATGGAAATGTGGACGTGAAGATAGGAGTGTGGAGCATGGGATGCCGAGGATGTGAGGTGGTGGTGGTGAGGCCTTGTACTAATTGCAATTGCCTTTGGGGCCTTGGAAGTGGATAAGATCATGTGTGTAGGTTTCCAAGCACAAATGTTGTTGGTTGTGTGAGAGTGGATCAGGCTGCCAAGAGGAGTTACGACCTGCTAAGCCAAAGCGTAGTGTAATTAGTTCGGTTCGGTTTGAGAGTGTGAGCTCTTGCTACTATGGGAAAGAGACATAGTGTGATAACTATTGGGATTAGCACACCTAGATTTAGTTGGAGCTTTTGCCCCTTTTGGAGAATATTCTGTGTAAGAGCTAAGTGATTTCTATTACATTATGAATGATTGAGTGATGGTGTGAAGAGGAGAGTGTTTGTCTTCAGATGCCAAGTGTGGCAGAGTAGTGAGCATGTGAGCTACATGAATCATGGAGCCTGGAGCGAACCTAATGCTTGGATACACGGTGGAGCATGGATTTGTCAAGTTGTCAGGGTTTTGATTTAGTGTTCCAGCTGATCCAAATTTGTTTTGTGGTCGTTTTGTTGCAGAAACATCTTGACAACTATGCTATCATTGTTGATTGTAAGGCAATTGGAATCCAATGACCATATTATAGACTTGTCCTAGCATATTCGTGAATTGACGATTGAGTGAAGCATATAGGTGAGGAGTCAATCCTATATATGGGTGAGAAATAGACCACTGATTGTTGTGATGTGAAGGCAAAGGTGTGAAAGCCTAGGAGTTGCCGTGCAACTGAGTTCAGTTGATTGGTAGCATGCAAAGTATTTATGGGATGACAAAGGAAAATTAAATAGCTCCTAAGAGAACTGAAACACCTATGGGAAGCTGCAGACAAATATGAAATTTTTTTGGTAGAAGAATCTATACATAAAGATAAAAATGTACAATTGGACCAGATCAATGAATAATCCGAGGAAACTGGTGCAATATTGAAGTGATTAATGTCATTTGTTAGTTCTTCCATCATTCTCAGGTAAATAGTTTAAGCTTTGGGCAATTAAAATGGAGGGATTACTTGGTTCAATGGATTTATGGAAATTTGTCCAAGAAACTTCTATGAATTTTGATGATAAGTGTAGAACTGCAGTAGCATTACTTATCAGTATATCATCTCAAGATGAAAACATTTTGTCTAGTATTTTTTATGAATATGGTGAAATATGCAATGAAAAAATGTTTTGGGATATTCTTGAGATGAAGTATCGCATGAAGTGGTGTGAGAAAGCTCAATTTGATGAAGGTGTTGTTGAAAATGGTGATTGTGTTGAAAGTGTCATAACTAGGATCAAGACTAAGAGTATGTATGTTCTAACAATAGAGTAATGTGTGAGGAAACTATGTGTGATGGAGAGATTTATGAAGTCAAATTTGATGAGAATTATGTATCTCATGAAGAGTGGTTCAATCTGACACATGAAAAGCATCTTATTGATGAGTTGTTATTTGGTGAGAAGAGATGCCTATCTCCATACACAAATCAAATGCAAGACAACATGTTTGCAACAATAGAGTTGATTAAAGAGTTTGAAGACATGAAACAAGCAACTATGAAAATAGAGAAAGATGAAGGAAGGAAAACTCTCTTAAAAGACCAGGAAAACAAGAATCAATATGGTTCTTTTTATGATCTTTTATATAAATTTAACATTTTTTTTAAGTGTGCAGATATTGAGATTCAAGAAGAAGTAATAAAAATTGAAGAAAATGCAAGGATTAAGGATAAGTATAAATCATAAGAGCTTGCAACAATATTGAATACAAAGAATGCTAGCCCACAATCAAGATCAAGAAAAAAGGAGAAGCTCCACCACTATATCATGGAAAGAAAGCTGAAGAAGAAGTTACACCAACAAATGAGCAAGCATGGACCCTTTAACAAGAAGGAAAAAATGAAACCTTTGTTATCAAGTTTTTTTTATGTACCATTGTAAGCCTAGCTAAGACTGAGACCGACAGGAAAGTTAATATTTAGGTCGTGATTAAGTGGAGGTGTTAAAATATTAATCATGACATCATCTGTGACTATTCATATGACGACGAGTCATCAATGTCAGTCAGAAGGGAGTCAGCTAGATTTAGGGAAACAATAATGATAATTGGTGAATCATTGTAGAATCTACAGTTGTCTGCTTGTATAAAGGGTCATATGTTGAATGCAATGAGCAAGCTCTTTTGAGGAGTCTTCATATTTCTGATACGGTATGCGATATTCAGCTTTCGAGAGACCCTTGTAGATGCATGAGATGACATAAAGTTACCTATTCTTTAGCAAGGTTGTCAATGGAATTTATAATAATCTATGACATATGATGTACAAAATTAACTATAGATTAGGTTATTTAAAGAATAGGTCTGTAAATCAAAATATGAGGATATGTGTGGTCTATTTATCATACGTAAACATAAATATTTTAGTGATGGAAAATATTATTTTGTTTTTAAATATTATTTTTTGATTTGCGAATTAGATGAGTATTAATTATAATGTTTATATTTTGTATAAAAAAAATAGATGTTGTTACTTGAAAAACATATATAATAAAGAGATTGATTTCCATTTTATTATAAAAAAATTAATTTTTAAATAGACTTTGTTAGCATATAATGGGTCAATATCATAGTTTACTAATAGCACATGGTAAAAAAACCTTAACTCATGTTCATATGGAACGTGTTTATATAACATTTTTTTAATTAATCAAGTTGTCGGTAGAATTCGGCTAGATTAGAGAAATAGTAATGATAATCGGTGAATCATTGTAGAATCTACGGTTGTCTTCTTGTATAAAGGGTCATATGTTGAATGCAATGAGCAAGATCTTTTGACGAGTCTTCATATTTCTGATACAGTATGCGATATCCAGCTTTCGAGAGACCCTTCTAGATGCATGAGACGACATAAGTTACATATTCTTTAGCAAGGTTGCCAATGGAATTTATAATAATCTATGACATATGATGTACAAAATTAATTATAGATTAGGTTATTTAAAGAATAGGTCTGTAAATCAAAATATGAGGATATGTGTGGTATATTTATCATATTTAAACTGTTTAAAATATTTTAGTGATGGAAAATTTTATTTTTTTTTTAAATATTATTTTTTGATTTGGGAATTAGATGAGTATTAAATTATAATGTTTATTATTTTCTATAATATAAAAAATAGATGTTGTTATTTGAGAAACATATATAATAAAAAGATTGATTTCAATTTTATTATAAAAAAATTTAATTTATAAATAAACTTTGTTAAAATACAATAAGTCAATATCATAGTTTACTAATAACATATGATCAAAAATCCTTAACTCATGCTCATATGGAACACGTTTACATTATAAGTTTTTAATTAATCAAGTTGTCTCCAGGAGTCGGCTAGATTTAAGGAAACAGTAATGATAATCAGTAAATCATTGTAGAATCTACGGTTGTCTGCTTGTATAAAGGGTCATATGTTGAATGCAATGACAAAGCTCTTTTGAGGAGTCTTCATATTTCTGATATGGTATGCGATATTCAGCGTTCGAGAGAACCCCCTTCTAGATCCCCCTTTTAGATGCATGAAATGACATAAAGTTACCTATTATTTAGCAAGCTTGTCAATGGAATTTATAACAATCTATGACATATGATGTACAAAAGAAACTATAGATTAGGTTATTAAAAGATAGCGCTGTAAATCAAAATATGAGGATATGTGTGGTATATTTATCATATTTAAAGAGAAATATTTTAGTGATGGAAAATTTCATTATTTTTTTTTAATAGAATCTTTTGATTTGGGAATTAGATGAGTATTAAATTATAATGTTTATTATTTTTGATAATATAAAAAAATAGATGTTGTTAGTTGAAAAACATATTTTATAAATAGATTGATTTCCATTTTATTATAAAAAAAAATAATTTGTAAATAGACTTTGTTAGAATACAATGGGTCAATATCATAGTTTACTAATAGCACATGGTCAAAAAAACCTTAACTCATGTTCATATGTAATTTTAATTAATCAAGTTAATTAAAAATCAAAAGGAGATAACTATTTTTCAAATAAAATACAATCTTTGATTTATGACTATTTTTCCAAAAAAGTTAAATTCTTACCATTTATCTAATAACTGCTAATAATTGGTGAATCATTGTAGAATCTACGGTTGTATGCTTGTATAAAGGGTCATATGTTGAATACAATGAGTAAAGTCTTTTGAGGAGTCTTCATATTTCTGATATGGTATGCGATATTCAGCTTAGAGACCCTTCTAGATGCATGAGATGACATAAAGTTACCTATTCTTTAGCAAGGTTGTCAATGGAATTTATAACAATTTATGACATATGATGTACAAAAGAAACTATAGATTAGGCTATTTAAAGAATAGGCCTGTAAATAAAAATATGAGGAATCATATTTAAAGAGAAATATTTTAGTGATGGAAAATTTTATTATTTTTTTAAATAGAATTTTTTGATTTGGAAATTAGATGAGTATTAAATTATCATGTTTATTATTTTGTATAATATAAAAAAATAGATGTTGTTAGTTGAAAAACATATATAATAAAGAGAATGATTTCCATTTTATTATAAAAGATAATAATTTGTAAATAGACATTGTTAGAATACAATGGGTCAATATCATAGTTTACTAATAGCACATGGTCAAAAAACCTTAACTCATGTTCATATGTAATGTGTTTACATCACAGTTTTTTAATTAATCAAGTTAATTAAAAATCAAAAGGAGATAACTACTTTTAAGATAAAACACCATCTTTGATTTATGACTATTTTCCCAAGAAAGTTAAATTATTACCATCTATCTAGTAACTGCTAATAATTAAATTAAAATTATGGAACCCCTATTCCAAATAGACATGCCTAAAATTGAAAAGTGTATTTTGGAAGTGCCTAAAATAGACATGCCTAAAATTATGGAACCTCTATTACAAAATAAACATAACTAAAATTGAAAAGTGTATATTTTAAAAGAATATTTACACATATCTAATATATATGATTCCATTCCAAACATAAACATAAGCAATAATGTGATATCTCTATAATTCACAATATTATATTGAATATCATATAAATTGTAGTGTAATTGCATATATAAATGAATAAATAAATTTTCACAATTTATTATTCCAATATAAAGCTATATATTTTATTCTAGTCCATAATTGTATTTGCAAAATTTATGATGAAAAACATTAAAAAAAATTTAAGACTTTCTTATTAAGAATAATTTTTTTTTAAAAAAAACTTTTCATGGTTTTTTATTATAAATAGTAATTACATTTTTTTGAAATATTGAATTTTAAACAATCAAACTCTCTTTGTAACTCACTATTAAATTTTAAACAACCAATTTTTCCTGGAACTCAAACTTTATAACCATGGTTTTATATAGCCTCTTCCAGGTCTGGAATATGAAGATCGTATTAGTTGAATTATTAAGAAC
This sequence comes from Pinus taeda, assembly GCA_000404065.3. Classification (NCBI taxonomy): domain Eukaryota; kingdom Viridiplantae; phylum Streptophyta; class Pinopsida; order Pinales; family Pinaceae; genus Pinus; species Pinus taeda. The sequence continues at coordinate 198,404 of APFE030201148.1, read as the reverse complement.
TAGGAACTATGGATAAAGGTATGCATTCTGATCCTTAACCTACTGATTTTTAGGGATTGATGGAAACTGCGACTGTCAGCTGCCTTCTGTACAATGTACTTCGAATTTCTATGTTTCACTGTCATGATTCAATAGAATCTTAAAAACCCGTCAATTGTTTCTTGCGTCTCTTATGATTCTGTTGTATTAAATTCTATGAAATATAGTTTCATTCAACATTTATGGTTTGGTTGTGTTAAATTCCATGAAATATACTAAAAATATTCATATAGTAAGGATTTTCGCTATAAGATATGATTTTAGTACTGAAAAATATAAGTGCTTGAAATTTGTGTTGGAGGCACGATTGCCGTTACACCAAAACCTGCAAGTGTTAGTAAACAGACACGTCGCTAGATTTAAGCACATGCCACGAAACACACGGGAGCATTGGATCAACACCGCCATTAACGGGGAACACAACAATCTCCCCCCTCAACGCGAGCCAGGTGTGTTTCGAACTCGAGACCTTTGGCTCTGATACCATTCTCTAGTGATTGTTTTATCTATTCCACTGTTTCTAACTGAGTAATCTTGTTGTTTCTCCATTTGTTTGTCTCTATAAATTATTCTCTGTTATTTCCGTCTAAGTGTCTTAGTATAAATCTATTGTGTGTTATGTATGCTCTGGTCTAACAACTGGTATCAAAGCTAGGGTAAAATATCCACTGTGCAAGCCACTTAGTGCCATCACCTTACTTTGGCAGCATTCATTAAAACGTTGGTTGTTACCCTTGGAGCTGTTGAAGGATCTATTCAAGAAATAGCTGAGGAACACTAGAACTAAAAGACAATTGTTGCAAGAAAAACAAGGTTGTGGACCTATGTTGAAACATGTTGTCAGAGTTTGAAAAGTGGAGATTCGTGGAGATTGGAGTTCAAATGTGGTGTTCGTAAGTTTTCTTTACATCAAGCTTGCATGTATACGTCAAGTTTTTTCTCAAACCAACATATGTATGTGTGAAATGTGAAAAGGTTAAAACATTATATATGTTTTATATTTATTATGAAACATATATAATTATATGTTGGAATTTTGAAATGTATATATATATAATATATATAATATATATATATATATTCTGAATAAGTCTACTTCTATTATTGATACAAAAATTTTACAATGAGGCAACAACCTCAAGAGGTCTAGCCAGGAAAATGGCTTTCTCGCATGACAAATTTGGAAAATAATCCACTGAAGCAAGCATTAGACCGCCTCGATCTAGAACTATTACCAGAGTCTTTAAACCAGAACCACTTTGACAAAATGAAGACTGTATGGAATCCCAAAACTGCATAACAGGGGTGATACTATTGACTCGAACTGTTGACATAGACAGAGACCGACTGAACTGAGACAAAAAACAACAGAGCATTTCCTTTGAACAGACACGATAATTTCAAAAAGGACGAGAACCTATTTAGGCGTCATGAGCATTGGAGGGCGATTCTTCCACAGTTGGACAACCGAAACTTGAGAGGTCGTCCTCATCAGACGGAAGACCCTTTTCTTTTGGTGGAGTCCCATCGTCTGGAGGATTTGAACACGCCGCAGTAGGTTGGACCTGGAATGCGGAATTCTTTGGGATTTCACACTGCTGGCACTGATTCTGAGAGGTGCTTGGAAAGTCTTCAACCCCCGGCTTCGATGGAGCGTGAGGAGAAGCCGAAACCATGCTTGCTACGCCCTCATTTAACTGAATTATTACTGTGGCTATGAAAGAATGATTGCTTAGTGTGCAGGGAATTTGAAAGTGGGACGAGTGCTCATGAGTGTGATGGGAGCTCGAAGTTGCCACCCGTTTTCCCTTGCCTCGACCTCGCCCATGTCTGGGTGCAGGATGACTCTCAGAGGAAGAGCCAATGAACGTATCAGCTGAAGAGAACAAGGGATGGCGCACAGGACGACCACGAACTCCACCCCTGCGGCATCCCATTCTTTGTCACAAGATAGTCATTTTGCCCCGAGAGTAAAGCGTCAGAACAACAATGCTAAGGTGAGCAGGGGAGATGGGAAGAGGGCAATTTAACAAGATGGACTGGGAATTAAGAGAGCGGGAAGGCATACAGCTGAGGAGAATGTTTTAGGGGCAGTAGCGAACCAAGAAAACCATAAACATAGTTGCTCCACTGGCCTGAATACCATGGAAGCCTGAAACCTCCACTAGATAGAGCATAGCACCTGCGAGGAGGCCTAAAATGCGAGAGAATGGAACAGAGCTGAAAAGGATCTGCACCATCTGATTTGAGTAGGCGAGCCTGTGTAAAATGTCGGGCCTCATTAACTTTGCTTTGAATGAGCTCTCTGGAATATTGAATGCTAGCAGCAGATGAAGCTAGATGGCGAAGGAATTAATCCACGCACTGACTGCTCCCACCACCATTGTCCTGTTAGCTGTCCCGATCATCCACATCTGGGATTGAAATGTATATTTTAAAAAGGAGCAAGAATTCTAAAAAGGGTATTTTAAAAGGAGAAAGATCATTATTACTAAATTTTAAAGAGTAATAATTAAAGCTTTATTTTTAAGTGGAGTTTTTGTCTTTTGGGGCATGAATTTGATTGAAAATCAAGACAATAGTTACAAATATGGAGAAGTTGAGTGGGGCTAATTTTTCCCTATGGAAATCATAGATGGAGGATATACTGATTTTAAAGGATTATTATGTGCCTATTAAGGGAACAACAAAGAAACCCTCATCGATGACAAATGAAGAGTGGAATAAGCTAGATAGAAAGGCGATGGCAACAATCTACCAATATTTAGCAAATAATGTTTATTTCAATGTGTATGGAGAAAAGATGGCACAAGGATTATGGAAGAAGTTCCATGATCTATATGAGAAGAACATGACATCAAACAAAGTGTTCTTGATGAAGAAGCTTTATAATCTCAAAATGAAGGAGGGTGCTTCAATTGCTGATCACTTGAATGCATTTAATACTATTACTAATCATCTTGCCTTTGTTAAAATCATTTTAGATGATGAAATTAGAGCCATATTGTTGATATGTTCTATGCCAGATAGTTGGGAAAATTTAATTGTAGCTATAAGTGCTTCAACAACTACAAGGACCCTAAAGTTTGATGATGTCAACAATAATTTAATGAATGAGGAGCTGCGATGCAAGTCAATTGCAGAAAACCAGGGAGGAGAGGCTCTAGCTCTAGCAGATTGTGGTAGGAGAATGGACTGAGGCTGGCAAGGGCGATCAAGATCGAGAGGCCGATCAAAATCAAGGAGAGGCATAATCATCTGCTTTCATTGTGGCAAAATCGGGCACATGAAGAAAGAATGTCGATTCTGGAAGAAAGGATAAAAGGATTAGAGACTGTCGAATACAAATCGCAAGTCATCCAGCTCAAATGAAGGTGAGACTACTGCTATAGCCACATATGGTGATGTGTTGTTTACTGTTTTAGTAGAAGATACATGTGTATATACATCTAGTAGTAGCTTTTATTAGATCCTTGACTCTAGGGCATCTCACCATGTAACCCCATGCAAAGATAGTTTTGTTTCATATAATCACGATGATTATGGTAGAGTGCATTTGGGGAATAATCATTTTTGTAGTATTGTTGGAGTGGGAGATGTCCAAATCAAGATGAAAGATGGACAAGATATATTGTTGAAATAGCTCAGGCATGTACTAGAAATGCACATGAGTTTAATCTCTATGGATGACTAGATGATGAAGGCTATTCGACAAGCTTTGGAAATGGAGGCTGGAAAATTAGCAAAGGTGCATTGGTCGTGGCGAAAGGACCCAAGATAGGAACATTATACACATTGAAGACATTGATAGGAAAATCAGATTTGGCTGCTGTCACAAAAGAAGGAAATTCAACAGATCTGTGGCATAAGAATTTGGGTCACATGAGCGAGAAGGGCTTAAAAATCCTTGTTGGTAAAAATTTATTGCTAGGTTTGAAATCCTACAATCTTGATCTTTATGAGCATTGTATATATGGTAGACAAAGAAGGGTTTTATTCCTTAGAGGTGGCCATGACAGAAAGCAAAATGTGTTAAAATTGGTACACTCAGATGTTTTTTCGCCTGTTAACATCAAATCATTAGGAGGAACATCATATTTTGTAACATTTATAGATGATGCATCTAGGAAGGTTTGCGCATATCCTACGAAAAATAAAAGTGAAGTGTTTGGAATATTTCAAAAATTCCATGTTGCTATTGAAAGAGAGACTAAAAAATTGCTGAATTGTTTAAGAACAGATAATGGTGGAGAATATTGCTCAAATGCATTTAAGGAATATTGCAATAGGTTTGGCATAAAGCATGAGAAGACTGTGCCTGGTACTCCTCAATAGAATGGTGTCGTAGAAAGGATGAATCACACCATTATGGAAAAGGTGCAAAGTATGTTGTTCAATTTCAGTTTGGAGAAGAATTTTTGGGGTGAAGCAGTCAGGACCACTTGCTACCTCATAAATAGATCTCCAACTACAGCCTTGGATGGCGGTATCCTTGAAGAAGTTTGGACTGGTAAGAATTGGAATTATTCTCACTTGAAAATCTTTGGATGTGAAGCATTCATACATATTCCCAAAGAAAATAGAACTAAGCTAGATGATAAATCTGTGAAATGCATTTTTTGGGATATGTGGATGAAGATTTGCGTTATCGTCTATGGGATCCAGTCAAACATAAAATTATTAGAAACAAGGATGTTATATTTAATGAGTTAGAAATGTTCAAGAGGATTGTAGGTGATTTGGAGATCAAGAAGGTTATTGATAGGTTTGAAGAACAACAGGAAAACATACCACCAATACAAGAAAAGGAACAACAAATTCAGGAGCATGAAGAACAACAAGTGGAAAATGATGAATAACAACAAGAAGGAATCTTGCAGGAACCTTTACAGGAGATTCAACTTGATAATGCACCACCACAGTTGGTTCGCAGATCTTCTAGGCCTCATAAGCCTTCACAAATGCATTCTACATCAAACTATATTTTGTTAACTGATGAAGGTGAACCTAATTGTTTCCAAGAACCTTGTAAAGTTGAGCACAGTAAAGAATGGAAGAAAGTAATGGAAGAAGAAATGAACTCTTTGCAGGAAAATAAAACTTGGGAGTTCGTAAATCTCCCAAAAGGTAGAAAGTCTCTACAAAACAAGTGGGTGTACAGGATTAAGCATGAAGGTGATGAAAATAAGGAGAGCTATAAAGCAAGGCTGGTGGTGAAAGGTTTTGCCCAAAAGGAAGGTATTGACTTCACTGAAATTTTCTCACTTCTTGTTAAAATGTCATCCATTAGAGTCATTCTTGGTCTAGTTGCTGCTTTAGACCTAGAATGTGAACAGTTAGATGTAAAAACTTCATTCCTTCATGGGGAATTAGAGGAAGAAATTTATATGGAGCAGCCAGAAGGCTTCATAGAAAAAGGCAAAGAAGGCCTTGTTTGTTGAAGAAGAGTATCTCTGGGTTGAAATAGGCACCTCGACAATGTCACAAGAAATTTGATTCGTTCATATTGGAACATGGTTTTCAAAGGTTGGAAGCTGACCATTGTGTCTATATCAAGAGGTATGATCAAGGAAAGTATATCATATTATTGTTATATGTGGATGACATGTTGATTGTTGGGCACGATAAGAATAAGATCAATAGGTTGAAGAAAGATTTGGGTTGCAAATTTGCAATGAAGGGTTTGGGACCAGCACAACAGATATTGGGCATGTGGATTATGCGTGACAGGAAAAACAAAAGGTTGTGGATGTCACAAGAAAAATATACCAAGAAGGTGCTTGACAGGTTTAATATGAAGGATGCCAAGCCAGTTGGTACACCCCTTATAGCCCACTTCAAGTTGAGTACTGAATTATGTCCTAGTAATGACAAGGAGAAATAAGAGATGAGCAACATTCCCTATGCTTCAACAGCTGGTAGTTCGATGTATGCCATGGTATGTGTTAGTGTCAGTGTTTGCAGCCTTCCTCCAGTGATCAAACATGCTCTTACAAAGTTATTTTAAGGTGTCAAGGTCAAATTTTGTCATTTCAGTGAGTCTTCAAGCAAAATTTGGTCACTAGGCATTAGGTCTAGGGTTTGTTTTTACTCCTTTCAAAGTTGTCCAAATTTCGATCCATGTCACCATTCAGATGAGTGTACCATCATTCAGAGGGTTGTCATCATCATGTCAAGTTCCACTGGGTAATTTTACACCTTGTTCATGCGTCAGTTGCGCCTAGGTAAAGTTCATTTCCCTCTCCTAGGGTTTTGAAGGCAATTTCTCTTGGATGGTCAAATCATCAGCAAAACTTGTATCCTGATGTTCATACACCTTCCCCTATCCTTAATGTACCTTTTTAAACACTTCCCATCATTGATATCCCCCAAATTCCTCATTTTCACACAAACCCTAGTTTCTTGCTACAACTTGGTAATTTTCTAGGCTAGGCCTGTGTTTTGCCCTTTTGGACCCCTTCCCCTCACTCAATTTCTGAGATTCCACTTTCCCCTATTTCCTAACATCCCTCCCTACTTCTCAAAATTTCCTCAAGAATTTAGAAGCCCCCTATCCCCTTCATTTCGCTTTATTTCGACAAATCCCCTCTTCCACACATCAGGATAGGTTTTACTCCAATGATGTTTTTGAGAAATAAAAGATGAATTTTGGAAACCTGAGAGAGGTTTTTGTCCACAATAGGCCTCAAACGAAAAAAATCTTTCACTTTTTACACAGGTGTCATGGTTTTAGAGAAATGTCAAAAATATCGTTGCCTTAGGAGAATTGAATGCACCTCTGAAGTGACCTTGGTAAAATCAAGATTTCTCCTAACTTGGTTGGCCAAATGACATGGTTGATGAGTCAAATGATAACTAGACCCAAATATATTTTCACTAAGTTATCATGAGCTCAATTTGGAGTTGAGGAAGACCTTCCAAATTTGACTGCAATAGCACTCTTCCTTGAGGCAGCCTCATTTGACACATTTTGACCAGTCTTGGGAGATTTGATTTTTGATAGGGAAACTTAACTCACAATTGACACATTCTAGTTGGGTTGGAAATTAGATTCCAATACCTTTCCAACGAGCTATCCTGTGCCCAATTTGGACACCAGGAAGTTCTCCACAAGTCTCCTGAAAGATGCGCTACGCATAGGGTTTGGTGGCACGACGCATTGGGTTTGTGCGCGGCGCATTGGGCCAGAGCACAAGATTTTTGCCATTCCTTTCACCCATCAAATTTCCTTGTTTCTCCATGATTGAGTAAGTCAAAAGACACTCCTCTATTACTCATAACTCATGCTTGGTGTTGATTATGTGTTTGATTATGAAGATTTGAATACAAAACTAAACCCTACTATCTTGTTGAGAAGTGCCTCCTTAGGGTTTTGCAACTTGTTGGTGTCAATCATCCCACCTCCCCACCTTGTTTCTTCCCATATCCTATCACTATTATCTCATCACCACACCATGCCATCTATCGCTTCAAAAATAGACAAGATTCATCATTCAATTCAAAAAATCACAAATCAAGCAAAACAGAGTTAGAGTGAAGTGTCAAAGGTTTCAAAAATTGCAAAAGTGGGTGTGCCAAAATAAAAAATCAAAATCCCTGTCATAAGAGATATGTTTGTGTTCCAATAATCCAATTTCATGCCAAGATACATCAGTAAAACCAGGACAAATCATGGAGGAGTGAAGAAATCACGTTGAAGGCCGAAAATGTGTTGCAGTTGCAGAGCGCGGCACATAGGCTAAGTGTCATCGCGCACATGGCATGCGCGGCGCATTGGGTAGTTTTACACAGTGTAAAAATACACTGGCGTGGTGCACATGACATGTGCGGTGTGTTGGGCTGTTGCACAGTGCATAGAGCCAGAACTCAAATTTTTGTCATTTGTTTCAAAAACTCCAATCCGCTTGGTTCTTCTTGCTCCAAGAAGTTTATGAAATTGCCATTAACATGTCTGGTACTCATTGAAGTGGATTGTGACAATTTGTGATGTCAAATTGCAAACCCTATTACCTTGTTTTAAACTGCTCCTTCTGATTTGGATTTCAAGTTTCAAAAGTTTGATTTTTGTGCCAAATAGTTCAAAAACCATTCCTCACCTATGGTTCTGTTCCCCTTCATTTTAATATCATCATTGTTAATATTCCTCTCTTATTCCCTTATAATCCCATTATCACTCATTCTTGAATGTCCCTATCCCTAAACCCTACCACTTCCTATTTCACTTATAAAAGATCCCCAAAGCCCAAAATTCCCAAACAGTCAAGTGACTATCCCCACACTCCAATTTTCACTTGACAAAAGTCCATGGTACCCACTGTTCACAGTCCTTTTCTATTTAGCACACATTTGGAAATCAAAACAAGACACCAATCTCTTCATATTTACGTCAGGCAACATGGATGAAGAAGGTACCGAGACGATGCAAAAAGGATGATAGGCTCTTAATCTTGGCCAAAGCTTCTTTGGCTGAGCATGATACTCAATGATGGACCTTCAGTCCAAATTTCAGCAAATTCCAGAGAAAATTTTGTCAATTTTGAATTTTTGGGCTTCAAAACAGGTTTTCCTGTCCAACGCGTAGCGCCACTTGGCGCGCGCTTATAATTGGGAGATCCACTGGAGGAAAACTTGACATTTTTGGATTTTTCATCAAAATTTATGCATGCTCATGGATTACTTAAGGATTTCATCAAGTTCTGGGTTGCCTAAAGGAAACACCCTAAAAATGACGTTTCTGCCACCTTTTGCACCCACAGGAAGTAGTCTTGGGTGAGTGATGCTTTGGAGGGGCAAATGACATCCAAATCGAGAATTTCCACTTGGGTTGGAAAGTAGACAGGTAGAGCTTTCCAATGACCTATCATGAGCTCAATTTGGACTTCGAGAAGGGCCCCAAAATCAGCTCCAAAGTTGTGCTACGCATACAGGTTTCGGGCGCGACGCATAGAGAATTTTGGCCTATTTTTCACTCTTCAGCTCAGAATTTCGGCCCGTTTTGACTAGTTTCACTTTTTTATGTTACTCTTGATCTAAATTTATGTAATTTCATGACCATGATGTAATTTTGGCACATTTTTACTTGTCTTAGTGGATTCATTCACCAAAAGGTGAAATGTGAGTGAATGAATCAGTTTCCTAGCATATAGAGGCAAGTAGTTTCATTGCCTATTTTTCAGTTCCTTGTTTAGATATGGTTAAAACAGCTCCTAGAATGATGAGCTCGACCCCTAGAGGCATGGGAAGGAGTTAGGCTTGTCTATATCATGTAATTTCTCAGCCATTTTCAGGGTTGGACACTTGGGATTGCTGGGCACTTCATTGTACATTTGATTTTTACATTTTTGGAAAAGGAAAGACCAGGCTTTTGTAGCACTTGTTGGGATCCATGTGGCTTTGTGTTTTGATGGTGTTTTTCTTCATGCAATTGTAAGCTCATTGATGTTTCATGTATGCCATTTCCCTTCTCTTTGCTTCTGAAATTAAACAAATTGAGTGACAAAGGGACAAAGGTAGAATTCATTGGCTTGTTGTGCTCTGCCTTAAACTTTTGTTTAGTTTTACATGTTTTCATCTTTTTGGAGAGGATTCTTGTAGCCTATTGCCCTCTTAAGCTCCTTAGCAGTCTTTTCTATCCATTCATTTAATCTAAAGCATCAAAACTACTTCTTACCTTGCCCCAACTGGAACTCTGCAAAAATTTGCCCTCATCCCCGAACTCAAATTTCCCTTTCCATTTTTCCAACAAAAAACCCCCAAAAAGCTCAAATCAAATCCATGCACTTCATACCTAGCCTAAGATTAGCTTTTATTTCAGTCATCTCAAGCCCCATCGATTATCTTTTGCTGAGATTGACTCGAAGAGAGCCCTCTCCTGTCCTCGTAGGGCTAGCTACGAGGCTGAGCATGGTTTGATGTGGACCTAGAAGCTTACCTTTTCAGCCTGAGGTAAATCTAGGCCCTAACAGTATGCACATGACCAGACATTGCATATTCAGTGGGAGTAGTGAGCAGGTTCCTTGCCAATCTAGGAAAACAACATTGGCAAGCAGTAAAATGGATTTTGAGGTATCTCGAGGGTACTAGTCATTATTGTTTATGTTTTGGTCATGATGAGACTATGCTTCAAGGATTTACAGATGTGGATATGGCTGGAGATATGGATACTAGAAAGTCCACTACAGGATATTTATATACATTTGCAGGTGCAGCAGTATCTTGGGTCTCAAGGCTACAAAGAATAGTATCCCTCTCTACAATAGAAGAAAGTACATAGCTGCAACATAAGCTTGTAAAGAGATGTTGTGGATGCAGCGATTCGTAGAAGAGATAGGAATAAAGCAGGACAAGTATGTGTTATATTGTGATAGTCAAAGTCCATTCACTTGGCGAAAAACCCAGCATTTCATTAAAAAACCAAGCACATTGACTTAAGGTACCATTGGATTTGGCATGCGTTGGAGGAAGAACAATTATCCTTGGAAGATATCCATATAGATAGGAACCCTGCTGATATGCTCACTAATATTCTACCATGAAATAAACATTAGTTATGTAGAGGCATGGTAGGACTCGGTGTGACTTGATGACTCTTATTTGGCTTCAAGTGGGAGAATGTTAAGTGTGAAGCCAAATTCAAGCAGGATTCTAGATCCTTCTAGATCAGATCTTTCTAGATCCCCACACTGCCATTAGTTTCTAGATCTCCAGGATTCTAGATCTTTCTACGCTGCCATTAGTTTCTAGATCATTCCAGATCTCCATCTGAATCACATAAAAGATTGTAGATCCTTCTTCTGCCTCCATAAATTTGTAATTTCTCTGGCAAAGGAATGCAAGCCAAGGCCCAAACCTGTTATGTAATGCAAAGTGATTTTTGTTCTCCAGTGATTGTTTTATCTATTCCACTATTTCTGACTGAGTAATCTTGTTGTTTCTCCATTTGTTTGTCTCTATGAATTATTCTCTGCTATTGCATCTAAGTCTCTGAGTATAAATCTGTTATGTGTTATGTATTCTTTGGTCTAACAATTTGATTTTTGTTTGTTCTCAAAGGTGGTGATTGGGCCATCCATTCAAATCGCTGCAACAGGCTATCCTTCAGTATATGAACATCCTTTTGGAAGTGGAAACAAAGATAAAAATTTTACAAGGTATAATTAGATTCATGAACATTTTCTCTTTAACCAATCTCATCAATTTCATCAACATTTTTAAATGACCATGATGCGATGGTGAAAATGCAAAGTATAACAACTTACATAATTAAGTAGGTTTATAGGTGTCTCTCTATGCGATTGGGGCATGTTAATATTTTTTCAAATTACAATTTTGATCACAGGGTTTAAATTAAAACATGCGAACATATTTTTATGGTTGCCATTACAGCGGTGGATGGAATTCACATTATTAATTTCCTTACATACTTAAATCACATGTTTAAATTAAAAATTTACCATATTATTTCTTAATTGTCACCTATCAAGATTAATAAGAAGTACGCAAACTTGTGGATCAAAGTAAAAAAGTAATGGATCAAATTGTAAAGTAAATCAAAGTAGAGCTCTAATGGAGGAATTGTAACAAAGAAATACATTTAGCTGAATGCATTTCTATTTCATTTTGAGGCACTTCCTCGCAAATCAGGGTTTCATCTCTGGAATTCTAAACATGAAATTTATTTTTTTTAATTTTCTTCTTTTCCTGTTTGGGGCTCATGGAGCTTAAACCTTCTTTTTGACCATGTTTCAACTTACGAGGGTTCAGACAACTTGGTATCAGGATCGTTATCTGATTATGTTGGACCAAACAACTATTCCAATGAGGGTGATAACTTGAACATAGAATTTTATGAAGTTTAACATTATGGTTAATATTGATTTTTCAATGGAAAATTAACCTTGTCCATTGTAATTGTGCAATTGATGATGATTGGGTTCCAACCTAATTAAGGCACCAACCTCAATGATGAATAGGCTTCAGTCTGCTCTAGTCTCCAATCTGATTAAGGCACCAACTTCAATGACGAGTGGGCTCCAACCTAATTGAGGCTCCAACCTTAGTGGGGGCACCCACTTCCTTATTGAACTCCTTGTAGACCTCTATTCCATATCATTTTCAAACTAGATCCATAGTCATCATTTATAAATTTCAATCATTGAATCACAAGTACAATCTACAACCTGAAAACATTGTTATTGCACTCTTTATCACAATTTTCAACCACAATCACTGTCATAACCTACAACCACTACCACTACATCCATTGTTACTACCTGTAATTAATAACACTGCAATCATAGGCACAAACCGTTATATCAGTCTTTGTTACTAGTTGTCATATTGTTGCCCATACTTTACTCCAACTAGTTCATCAATATGATCTCAAAAACTCCTTCTTGAACCCCTTTTTTACTATAGATCCAAAATGAGTGTATCCCACCCATGAACCTTAAAAACCAAGTAATGGATGCTTTAATTATAAAAAATATATAAAAAATGAAGTTCATGCCTTTGGATGCAACCATCTGAGAGCCCTAATCATGGAGCTTCTTCTAAGATCCAATTTGGACCAATAATGACACCATAAACTCATGAAAACCATATCAAACTATATAATACATTAATGGTTCTACATATTTTCCCTTGTTGGGTACTATTCTACAAAATGCTCGAACTTTGGCTCTAGAATGTACATTGTTGGCCTACTAACTATCCAACAAAATAAACTATATGGTGTTTTTGAAAATTAAATATGACATGACAATTGTTTATGCTCGAACCTAGGTCTCAGGAGGCACAACAAAAACTCCAAGCCAAGCATGCTACATGATGGTCCTTACTCAACTATCTCCTCATATCATAACATAGTTATGTTTTGGTTCAATGATGGGGGTGGCACAAGCAACATGTCAATTCACATTTCAAACTTTGGAAAATACTATGTATTATATATAATGAACATACCATAAATCAACATGGCCCATCCTTTGTGGCTTCTTGTTGTTTTGTTACTTGTATATGTGTTATCCTCCATGGGGATGAGTCATCGTGCTGGGGATGTAATGTTACACCCTGTCCATGTCGGGTCAAGTCACTTTCTAAAGTTTGTAGTTTGATGACTCATATATATGCCCTATCCACTATGGGATGAGTCACCATGTGAGGCTTGTAGTGTTAAGAATTTATATGCATACTCTCTTTCTACCTTGTGCTAAGTCACCATTTGAGGCTTGTAGTGTTACAACTTGTGTATACTCCCTGTCCACTATGGCCTAAGTTATCATGTGAGGATTATAGTGTTACAACTCGTGTATACACCATGTTGACCATGCAATACTTTCACACAAAGCCAAATAAAGCCTACATATTACTCTTTCATAGTAGACCTGAGAAACCAAAACAATAAAAAATTCATCCCTCACTTGCTCAATTCGAAACCAAGACCAATCAAATACCAACGAACTATAACAGCCACAGAGTTTGTGATTTTAGTTATCATTTATGTGTTTGATCGAATGCTCAACCACACATATATGTGTGTATGTGTGTTTGTTTATCAATGCGGCCTTGGGGCTAATTTAGTCAACCATGGGTCAATGTCTTTACCTTAAAGGCTATACTTTTCACCATATGATCATTGCATATGACCATACCCTCTAGTTTCAAACTTTGTGCCAAGGTCCATGTGACTATTCCACATGATTGGGTTTTTGGGGGTCTGTTGGGAAATTTATTGGGCTTAAATTGCTGCATTAAAATATCGACCAGGGAAACTCGTAAGCTTTTGATGATGCCAGCAATATATATGCAGGAGTAGGCAACTAACTCTATATCTAGTGAAATTATTTACAATTCAATATAATATGCAAGGGAAGAGACTCCTAACTAAGGAGATGCTGGTTGTCCTTCCCTATAGTATCATAGAGAAATCATAAAACTAGAAACTTGAAATGCAAACAAGAGAATGAACTTTAATTGTTGTTTAGATTCAAAGAGAGAGAAAGACTAACTTAGTCTCTTGATTTTCCTCTCATGTACTAATCCAAACTAAACTAAGATTCATCCATAGGCATAAAAAATGAAATAACTTGAAACATAAAGGCAAAAGGATGAATTTCAATTATCATACAAATCGAATAGAGAGAGAGAGAGCCTAACTTAGACTCTTGGTTGTCCTCTCATATGTTGTCCTCTCATATGTTGATAAGACTCTAATTGAAGACTCATTCATCAATCACAAACCAATCCTTAAACTTCTAAGCAATTAAATGAAATAAGATCTAATATGAAATAACATGTTCCTTTGATCCTTCTAGAGTGAGCTCAATTCTCCTAAGAACAAAGTGACAAGCTATTCCATATACTACATTAAGGTAACTTCTATCTAAAACTACATAATGGAAATATATGTAAAACTTACATCTAAAACTACATAATAGAAATATATGTAAAACAAAGCTTTATTCTATTCCATCATAAGTTGGATACAATGCTCTAAGAGTCCTCCTTTTGGAATGGAGGAGGTACTCCTATTTATACAAAAACTATGATAACAACCTCATAAATTTAGACCCACTATTCTCTCCTTTGACCCACATATTTCTCAACCAATGGTGACACATAACCCTATCCTCCATGATCTCCTCCATGAGGTCCATGATCTTCTCCATGAGGTTTATGATCTTCTCAAATTCGAATTTGAGCATAGAGTTCCACATAAGGATGCCTTGGAAGCTTCCTTTGTACCTACACATGTCAACAAACTCATTCTAATTGTTAGGTATAAGTATAAGCATATTATTTTCTAAGTTTTAGCCATAAATCCACTTAAAAATGTTAAGAATTAATAAAATTTGGAAAAGCATAGTTATGACCCAATAATGAGGTAAACATAATGATATGGAGGTGGAATGGAGGTGACATGAAGGTAAAATGTGAAGATATAAGTGAATAATGGAGTGAAAATAGGGACGATTTTGAGGCCCAACATCCATCTTATCCTCTGATGCTTCCAACCTTTGCACTAACTCTGGGGTCCACACAATAGGCCTGTCAATTTTCCAGCTTCCTTGGCTATATGCTAGCTTCACGATCCACTCATATAGCTCAGTAGGAAAGGACAATGTGATGCAGGAAAGTGTTCCCTTTGCAGACATAGGCAACCCCTCTAGCCCTAGAGTGGGTCTAGTCACAGCAAGGACAGATCAATACTAGATTTCCTTAAACAGTCATAGTTGGAGGCTTACCTCAACCGGTGATTGATGGAGTTCCGTTGAGTTGCTCCAGCTTTCACTTCCTTCTCCTCAATAAGTGATCAACCTGAAACAATGCAAAGGAAATACAACAAAGCACGTAACCAGAAAACAACAATGATCTATTTACGCACAAAGTCAAAAATTCATGAGCTATCAATTAAATTACATATAAGACATAGGAAAACATCATTGATTGTATTAATAATGAAATAAGAGCAAGCTTACAACCGGATTCTTGACATCGCAAGCCTTCTCAGAGGAATCCAACCAGCGTGTTCTTCAAGCATTCACTCTTTGAAGATGGATCTCCCAATATACAATGTCTCTCTCTCTCACCCATAAGCTCTTACACAAATTTAAGGGCACTTCACAACCTCCCCCAAGCTATAAACACTCTCACACTTGTTCACACCCACACCAGCTATCTATCAAACTCAAAAGCACTAACAGCACTGCTCAATCCAAGAATTTGCCAACTAGCTGATCATAGAAAAGGTGAGTGTTTAAATAGGAGAAGGAGTCTCCATGAAAGGTGGAAGAGAGAGCTTATCTCCAAGGAAGGTAGCACAAATGATGGAACTGCCATACCAAAGAAGGAAGGGTGACATAAACTATGCCAACAACCAGGCTTGTAGACATCCAGAAGGCTGACTGTTGGAACAAATTCACCCAATCTGGATCATCACGAGTTTATAACTAAGATTTAGCGTTGACATCGCTAGTAGGTAATGTAGCCATTCAGACCGTCGCTAAAGATAGAAAATAGCCCCGCGCCGGAGCATGAAATCGGACCATTGTGGGAAACAGATGTACTTCCACACTAGAAGCGTGGCTGGACTATTTATGACCACCGTCCATCACGTATATTAAGTCCATTCTCGCAATGAGGCAAGTAACTTAGGAAAAGTGGGTCAATTGGCAACATAAGAGAGCATTTGTTTAGTATGAGCATGTTTTACTTGGACACATGACACAGTAAAATGACTGGGGTGAAGGCAGTGACAAATTACTATGTAACAGACACAAAGAATATTTTGTGTATATCCGCATACAGGTACTTGTCTAGCCACTATTCTTTTAACAGTTGCGAGTTTCTAAATTCGTGAATCCTACTGTCCAACTAGCCTTTGATTTATTTCTTAGTTGGGTTCTAGTGATATGACATCACACATCTCTTATGCAGATTCTGGTCCCGACAATGGAACCATCTGTTAGCTTGAGGGGGCCTAACCCAAGTTCAACATTAGTTAGCCAAACAATTCCCTACACTACTGGCTCATTTGGCATCAATCCACAAAGCACAGACTGAAGTCTCATTCGAAGCAGTATGGGGGGATGCTGGAACCAAGTTTGTGCACCCTTGAGATGGTTGTGATGTCAATTTATTCCAACTATACCTGCCTTCGTGCAGGTTGCTTATCCCTCCATTCTACCCTTCAGTACCTTCATGAAATGTTACAATTGGCTTCCATGCAACCCTAACCAGGGGCTGAAGTCCTTTCATGCTGCTAGGGCAATGAACTACGATATCTCCCAAACTAGGCTAAGTATCTTATCTTATTAACAGATCTTAGTTAGCTTTGCGTAAACAAAGGTTCTTACTTGCATTCACTTAACCAACACATTTATATATATTCGCGCATCATATAAGCATTAGAAGTGAAATTCATACCCAATATAAGAGATGCATAAACAAGAAATAAAGATGCAGAAATTATAGAATACTTCCCTTTATTGATAATTCCCGATGATTACAGACTCGAATCTCCCTACGCACTGAGCTGCAGGGGTCTGTGCACTCAACTGCATACTTCTAGGCCTCTGTGCACTTAGCTGTAGAGCATCTACCTATGCTACAACCCAAACTTAGACTTCTACTTTAGAGCTATCTCTCAATCCTTCATGATTCCCTTATTGCCATTACCATTATTTCTTTAACTACTTAGAGCTTAGCTCTATATATACAATCCATGGTCTGCAGAACATGGGTAGATCTTTTACAGCTGACATTACATTATCAAAATAAGGGTAGACAACCCTATGACTCTTTAACAATGACGCACTCCACGACCACAAAATGCAGAGTCTTTACATTTGGATTACAAAATTGGACCACAATATGGGCTTTAAGCACCAAAACCGCCCTTCAAGGGTCTCACGCCCAATAGATGGTTTTTGGTTTAATGAAGTGCCATGTAGCAAGTCTACGTCTGATGTTGGATACATGTCGCATATACCAGATCGCGCTGAATTTGAAGAATTGTTTATTCTATGTCCGCTTTGGGAATTTGTTGGGTCATGTGGTGTGCATGCAAGGGCCAATGGTGGACCCTACCAGGTTCCAGATGATTGTAAATTTGGATGCCCTAAGGAGTGTTAAATAGCAACGCACAACACTAGGACATACAGGATATTATAGGAAGTTCATCAAGACCTATGCCTAGATTACCATGCCCATGGAGAAACTATTGAAGAAGGAAACTACATTCTGTTGGGATGAAGAATCTTAGTGCAATCTAGATGTATTGAAAGAAAAGATGGTCACCGCGTCAATATTTGTCTTCCTATATTGGAAGAAGGATTTCCATGTGCATGTCGATGCTTCTTGCATTGCATTGGACGTAGTGCTAACACAGGCCAGTGAAAGAGATATGGACCATCCTATAACCTTCGTTGGTAGGAAATTGTCGAAGGCCGATGTTGGGTGTGGTTTCTTACCTATTTTTTGCACATTATTTCCCCAGTTTTTACCTTTCTGTCCTCTAGGCCTATGACTTTACATGACCAAATTCCCTGCTTTCTTACTTTTTTAACCTATTCCACTGTCATGTTATTTTGTTCTATTTTACCAAATAATACGAGGCTTTATTCCTTTTTGTGGTTAGCTGGGAGAGTATTGAAGAAGTATTTTGGGAAGCTCTTCTTTTTAGGTGATGGCTTGTGAGAACAAAGCTATGAAGCAGATAGGCAGTGTGGATTAATTGCAGAAAAGGGTAGAATGGTTCAATGTTACACCCTGGATGTTGTTGCAGGTTGTTGTTACACATTGGATGTTGTTACAAGTTTTTGTTACACACTGGATGTTGTTACACCACGCGCTGATATGAGAATCCTCCATCACACCAAAGGTGTTGCCGCCAGTAATGTCTCGTCATCCTAAACTACCATTCACTCAATGTTTTTGTTCTGAAGCTAGAAATGTGGGTACTATTCCACATAAGCGCGGTCGGCAATAGGGATTGTTTATTTTTGAAGCAAAAAGACTCAAGCAGTTGCAATCATAACTGATGTATATTTTTATTTAGCAATAGGTTTTAACTATTATTTTTTATTAGCATGAGAATCGTGAGATTCTCATGACTGATCTGTTTCTAATTTTGGGTTGTAATAACTATAAAAGACTCGATTTTTCATGTACAAGGACATGGCATATAGAAGAGTACTATTACTCTGCTTCTGTACTTCTAAGTTTATTTTTAATATCAATCAGCACGGTGATGTTGTTATTTGTTGGGTTGTGTTATATTCTTTCCACATAGTTAATAGGGGGTTTGAAGGGCACCCGTAACCCAACTTTATTGGGTCCAAGGAAGTGCCCCGGAAAATTTTGGTTTTGGACCCTATGTTAGGTTGGGTAGACCCACCTATGGTTTTATGCATGATTTTCGCACATGTTTTTTGGACACGATGGTTTTCGGTCCATGGTATTGGACACGATGGTTTTCGCCCCATGGTATTGGATACTTTAGCATGTATAAATATGTATTGTAACATTGAAAGGAGCATAATGAAAAATCAAGCTGGTAGTCCCAGTTTTGGGATCCAGGGGAAAATCTTTGTGTATATGTGTTTTATGTGTTATGATCTCGCAATGTTTATTTTTTGTGTTTTAGAATTCGTATGCAGGTAATTTCCATACAGGGTTAAAACCTACATTTGGTATCAGAGTTGTTTTGGCTTCAAGGGAACGCCTTTGTTCTTGAGGCATTTCGCTTGGGCCTATGCTAGACCCTGTTTAGTGGGAGATCTGCGAGATCGATTCTAGTGGTGAAAGAAGATGGCATGCAGTGGAAAGATAGAGATCGATAAATTTAATGGTCATAGTTTTGAGTCGTGGAAACTCAAGATGGAGGATCTGTTGGTGGATAAAGACCAGCGGATCGTGGTAGATCAAAGTACTAAACCAAAGGGAGTGTCTGATGAAGAATGGAAGAAGTTGGATCGGAAGGAAAAGAGCACAATACAATTGTGTGTCTCAGATTCAGTATTTCTGAATGTATCAGGGGAAGCTACGGTGAAGGCTTTGTGGGACAAGACTTTGTACCAATCTAAGCGTCTCGTGAATAAATTGTTCCTGCAGAAAATGTTGTATAACTTGAAGATGAAAGATGGAGACTCGGTGACAGAGCATCTTAATGCATTTAATACTATGGTAAGTCAGTTAGCATCTATTGATATTAAAATTTCAATTGAAGATAAGTGCATCAGTTTGTTGTGTTCTCTACCAGATTCATGGGAGATTCTGGTTATTGCAATAGGTAGCAATGTAACTACCTTGCATTTTGATGAAATAATCTCATCCTTGTTGACGGAGGAGATGAGACAGAAAAATATGGAGAGACAAAATGGTGATGTCATGTCTGTAAAAGGGCTGACCCAGAACAGAAACAAAAATAAGTCATCGAGTGGGAGATAAAAAATTAAAGGGAGATCTAAATCTCCAGGAAAACCTGTAAAGGTGGTGTGCTAGAAATGTGGAAAGGAAGGGCACTACAAAGGGACTATAAATCTAAAGCTCCTGACAAAGGAAAGGGATCTGATGAGGCTCCTTTTGCAGAGGTGAAAACCACCTCAGATGAAGGTGGGGATGTGTACTTGGCTTCTTCAAGTACACATGTAGATCATGAGGCATGGTTGATTGACTCAGGTGTATCCTTTCACTTCCCTCCCCATAGAGAGTGGTTCTACGAGTATGAGAAATATGATGGTGGTGATGTCTTCTTGGGGGATGACAAAAAGGCTATAATTGTTGGTCGCTGAAAAGTAAAGTTGAAGTTGCAAGGTCGAAGGGTTAGAACACTTCCAGGTGTTCTACATATTCCTACATTAGCCAGAAATTTGATTTCTATTAGCAAGTTGGATGATGCAAGTGTAAAAACAGTGTTCGAGAAGGATACCTGCAAGATGGTTTGGGGAGCACTGGTATTGACACAGGGAGTTCAGATTGGAACTCTGTACAAGCTGCAAGGTAGCATTGTTATTAATGGGTGCAATAGTTTTGTGGTTCCTAAAAGTGGAGAAAAAAATCTAGTGGTCTCTAGAGAGAAGACCATGCTGTGGCATCAAAGGCTTGGACATATTGGAGAAAAGGGCCTTCGGATACTTCATGGTAAAGGTATGGTAGAAGGTATGAGTAATAG